>JBBPKC010000264.1:9217-21874 GCA_038089055.1 Tylopilus aff. balloui
AGCATGATGAGTCATCGTTGCGTTCGACGGAAGGGGGAAGGAAAGAGAGGAGACGAGGACGACAATATGGACACATCGGGGACGGTCATGGATATAGATCGAGAGCACGGGACGAACCGGAGGACAACAAATTGATTGACATGGGATATAGAGGGGGGACACGTGCGACGGTGTGGCGCACGAAGGACCCGAAAGAGTACGACGTCGAACAACGCGCTAAAGTTGTCGTGTTCCATTTCAAGGATGTGCCCAAAAAAAGGGCTGTCTGCGGGGTGAGATTGTAGGCAGTGTCTCATGGTTTATCGATTGAGCGCGTGATGCCCCGTGGCGTGCAGGTCGCCGGGATGGTGTCTGCCACTCGGCGCAACGCGTGCTGCAGTACCGTTCCCATACGTACACGTCTCCTCCCTTTCTCCAAGAAACATTCGACGGCGATGTCGGGTGCAGTGCGGACTCGATCGCAGAGGAGCGGTGCGATCGATGTTGAGGACGCTTTCGGGAACAAAGGAACGCCATCAACCCAACGCGGGCAACATTGACCGTGCGGGCACACATCGCCTCTCGCCAGCGTCGCATTCGTATATATATCGGGGGGTACGTTAGAGAGCCTCGGTGTGTATAGGATGTAATTCGGAAAGAGTGGACGTGACGACCCGAAAGCGGAAGATATGAACTTGGTCCCGGATCGGACAACGTCGATTGAATGGACCGCACACAGAGCTGTGCCGGTGGGCGTCACGCCCGCCTTTGCTCCCTTGCCCGTATGTCCGCGTGTAGATCCATGTCGACATCGTCCCAGGGTGTAACCCAGAGCCAAGTCCACATTCGCATCGCAACACACACACACCCGTCGTCTAAAAACGAGACGTGCTTGGCGTGCGATAACAGAGGCCGTCTGGCAGGTTTGGTCACCGGTCTAGACTCGCGGGGACTCATCCCAGTGGGTCGAACGCAAATCTAAATACAGTACGTTACTTCCCGGCGCATTGACGTGTTTCTCGTTCATTGTATTCCCCTCCTGTGACGTGAGTCGGTTCGGCACCGGCCCGGTGGTCGACGGTCTCAGGTCGGCCGCGTCGGCACTTCGGCATTCACGACAACACGGCTCGTTGGCTGGTGAGAAGGTTAGAGACGGCAGCGAACGTTAGCAGCAGCCACAAGCGTCCGAACGTGAGTCGACGACGTTGGATCCAGATTCTCATACACACGCCGCTCGGGGACGCGTCCGAGTCTAGACCCGCAGATATGTACATATTGTGCGCTGAGACGAGTCTAGCCAGACATGCGTTCGCACCGCAAACATTGCCGCTCAGGGATCGGCCTGGCAGACTTCACGAGCTGCCACGCCAGCGCGCTGGTGTCGACCGTATGCGGCCATGCGGGTTTGGCTTCGACGCCCTATGACCATCCCCGGCCGCAGGGGTTTCTTCAACGTTGTTCATTTTTCGTGTCATGAAAAAAAAAAAGGGCTGAGCGACATCCTGGCAGATTCAGGTACGTCCACTTTTTGCGGTGCTTTGTCCGATCACTGAACGCAATCATCGCACGTTCATTGGTCGCTGGAAGAGCGCTCGACTTGGCTCGCTTCTCCAGCGTCGGCGTTGCGGGTCATGAAGCACTGTATGAATATGTGATCTGTGCCAACGCCGGCCCTGCAGGGGAGGTCCAGGCTCAACCCCGCATGATCCGATATCGGATCGAAGTCGCAGTTCACGTCACAGAAGAGGGATCCACCGCGATCCTTGGTGTGTAAAACGCTCTCACAGACTAGAGTAGTGCATTTCTCGGTGACGGCCTGATGGGCAGAGCCGCGAACCGAGCGCGTTGCCCTGAGCTGCAGAGCCATGAGCGAGCCTACGGCCGGGTACGCCATGTACCGGGTGTGTGGCCCCGACCTGTGCTCGCCCCAACGATCATGGACGAAATCGTCCGCATGCCCCACAATAGACAGACGCGGTCGCAACTTGCCCCCTGTGCCGCAAGGGGCCTATATCGACCGCCCGATCGTTTGATCGTCGCCGCCAGTCCATTAATACTACTCGTCGCGCCCGGCACCCTGCTCGCTGTCGTGAATTTTACATGGATGATGATGGACATGGCCCATTGATGCGTTGGTGCGTTGTTTCGAAGTGCGCGGCATGCATAACACGGTCGTGTATACGCTTGATATGAAGGTCTAACGGTGATTGTATTCTGGACAGCCTATGTCTTGGCGGCACAGCCCGTTCAAGGAATTTTCCACGCATTTCGAGTCATGGAGAAAACGTCGACTCTGGCCGCTCTACGCGCGGCTGTTCGCTCGTGCGCCGATCTACGACCTCATCTTTGCTTGTCTCTCCGCTCGTTCGATTGACACCGACGTGTCATGCTACCTACGGAGCCTGAGCCGAGTTCAAACCTGAGCGCTCAGCATCAACCGCACACTCTCTCGGTACTTTACCGACCCCGTCGGGTTTCGCTCGCTCCAGGCACGGACCAACACGCTCGTCTCTGGTTCGACCGCGCTCCAGTTCTTCGACAGGACGTTTTATCCCGAGGCAGACCTCGATGTGTATACGCACCCCGGTCATTCGTTCGAGGTGGCGCAGTTCCTCGTGCACATCGAGGGCTACCACTATGTTCCCCACGGAGATCAGGGGGACGATTGGGAGGTAGCCGCCAGCGCTGGGCGGGAGCTCACCGGGCAGCGTACAGGTACGGAATCGGGCTCTCATAGGAACGGGCCCCGCGCTTATCCTACGACAGACATCCGGACCGTGCGGACCTTTGAAAAAACGATCCACGCCGATTTGCAGCAAGAGCGATGGTCGACCGTCCGAATCGTCGAAGCGGGGCCGTCCCCACTCGAGTATGTTTGTCCTGCGCGACGTCTCGTTGTCTGCATATTTTTTTTTTGGGTGTCGATTCGAGTGTCCCGTGCACAGCTTGCGTTATGAACTCTATCTCGTTCGACGCTGCGTACGCGCTCTGTCCCATCGCGACGTTGGAGATCACCCTCGCCATGTCGAGTATTCCAGGCGTGGTTGGCGCGTCTCACAGCCTTTGCCTGCGTCATACGACCAGACGTTCTTCTTGGAACGGGTGCGATGGGTCTCTGATGAGCACACGTGGGTGTTGCCGCTCGCCAGACTTGCGTCCAGGCGCGTCCTCTGTCGAGCCGAATGTTGGGCGCCCCTCCCATGCGATCCTGCCCTGTTCGGCGGGTGGGCGCTGAAGCCATCCAGGAAGAGAGTTGGAGCATTTGACATCACGGGTTATAAATCCTGGTCGGGTCGACGCTCTTTTGGTACGACTATGCGCTCCCTGACGGGCAGACGCAGCGTGCGATGAGAGGGTGGGCGGACCGGCAGGGGCGGCCGATTTCGTTCTCAACCTTCAAAAAGGGGGGACTCGGCGCGGTGCGTTCCCCCCCTTCTTCTTCCATGTCTTTGCTGGCTCCGTCGTGCTGCCTGGTTTTGATGCATGATCACGTACCAAACTTTTTGCAGAAACCAAAACGTGGCGATGGTCGGATCACTTACGTCGAGTCTGGCGCTCGACGTGCTTCGATCAAATGCCCATGGCGTCAAAAAAAGCTTGTTATATGACCCAGGGCCACGTCAGGAACGCTGTTCGGGACGTCCGTGGGCGTTGATCCGGAGAAGTACTGACGACGTATGACGGTAAAAAGGCTATAGTACATTGTCCCGGGGGGTTGGCGCGGCCAGCTGCAGGGGTTGTGGGTGTCCCTTTTTCTGGTTCCTCGTTGGCTCGCGGGACGAAAGGTCCCCCTGTTTTGCAACGGAGTTCTTTCATGCTCGCGTCGCGAGGAGCGAACTACACGGGGACATGCTCTGTGTGGATGCACTCGGGCAGCAGGATTGGAGGCCCGGTGGAGAATGTGCACGTTTGCGGTTCAAGTCTATGTTTGCAGGGCGATGTGTCTATAACTCAGGGATTTACATGGCTGATGGTCTTCTTTAGTGATGGTGAAATGGAGCGAATGCATCATGGATGTCTGTTCTGTCGACCTTGAAAACTCAGCTTGGTCACCGTGGCTAATGGCGGGAACAGAACCAGACCACGCTGCACGGTGACTCTGCCTAGTAGCGTCGTGCCATATTTCCATCTCACTTTGCAGAGCCAATGAATGCATTCTGGGTCTCTTTTAAAAAAAGGCAAGGAATGCAGCTCGTAGGTGTGTTTTTGGAGTAGTGGTCAACCTTGCAGGATAGGAGTTTTGCTGCGAACATTAATTAATTTCCCACGTATCTGAGTCGCGGCACTCCATGCCCAGCTGCGCCGATCTACGACTTCGTTCGATTGGAACTGACGTGTCATGCTGCCTACGGGGCCATAGCAGAGTTCAAAACCCGAGCGTTCAGCATTAACCGCACACTCTCTCGGTACTTTACCGACCCCGTTGGGTTTCGCTCGGTCCAGGCACGGACCAACACGCTCGTCTCCGGTTCAACTGCGCTCCAGTTCTTCGACAGGACGTTGTAGACCTCGATGTGTACACGCACCCCGGTCATTCGTTCGAGGTAGCCCGGTTCCTCGTGCACATCGAGGACTACCACTATGTCCTCCGCGGAAATCAGGAGGGCGACTGGAAGGTGGCCACCAGTGCCGAGCTGGGGCTCACCACGGGGTCGTGTAACCCGACGTACTCTCGACGGACCCCGCCCCCATCCCACGACGAGTGTGGACCTTTGAAAAAAACCAAGACACCCGTTAGCCACAAGGGCAGCAGTCGACCGTCCAGATCATCGAAGCGCAGTCATCCCCACTCGGGTTCATTCTTGGATTTCGATCGAGTACGTGGTCCGCTCGTTCCCTCGTGCAGCGCGTCGCTGTTTTTTTTTTTGTTGATTGACATGCTCCTTGTTTAGCGTGTGTCGTGAACTTTATCTCGTCCGACGCTGCGTACGCGCTCTATCCTATCGCGAAGGTGGAGCACTGGGTCGCCCTCGCCGTGTTGGAGTCACGTTCATCCTCGAGTGCCATCGAGAAATATGCCGGGCGTGGTTGGCGCCTCTACTCCGTGCCCACGCCAAACGACCAGACGTTCTTCTTGGAACAGGCAAGAGGGGTCACTGATAAGCACACGTGGGTGTTGCCGCTCGACCAGGCGCGTCCCCCGCTGGGTTGAGCGTCGGCTTCCCTCCTGCCCTGTTCAACGGGTGGGCGTTGAGGCCGTCCAGAAAGAAAGTTGGAGCGTTTGACATCACGGCTTATAAACCCTACTATTTTCTGGTCGAGTCGACGCTCTTTCGGTACTCCCTGACGAGCGGATGCAGTTTACGATGAGAGAGTGGGCGGACCGGCAAGGGCGCTTGATTCGTTCGCAACCTCCAAAAGAGGACTCGGGGTGGTGCGTTCTCCCCCCTCTTTTTTTTATCTTCCGTGTCTTGCTGGCTCTGTTGTGCTGCCGGGTTCTGATGCGTGATCAGGTTTGATTCGGACATTCAGAACTTTTTGCAGATGCCTTGTGAGGTCAACGCATGGCGACGGTCGGGTCACTCGCGTCGAGCCTGGCGCACCACGTGCTTTGGTCTAATGCCTATTGCGTCAAAAAGCTTGTTACATGGCCTAGGGCCATACCGGGAACGCCATTCAGGATACATTTTTAATGCTTCTCCCGATCAATGTGACGGTAAAAAGGCTATGGTATACTGTACCAGGGGGTTGGCGCGACCGGCTGCAAGGGTTATTGTCACTTTTGTTCACCGAGCGATGGGGAGAGTTGGTCCGCAATACAAAAGGTCCCTGTTTTACTATGGAGTTCTCCCGTGCTCGTCGCTAGGAACGGACTACACAGTGTAACAACGGGGGCATGCTCTGTGTGGCTCCGTGGTGTGGCTGCACTGAGAATGGACGTCCAGTGGAAAATGTGCGCGGTTGCTAGACGAAGTCTTCAGCAATAAAATGGAGCATGTGCATATGGGCCAGTGGCTTTTCTACCTTGTGGCTATCTGAGTGTCAGACTATTCTGATACATTTACATAGATTGTTTTTTGCTGTCTCGTTGTATGTAGAGGTATCATATTTCCAAGCCATGGCTCAGCTTGATGGCTGTCTTCAACCTTCATTTCGACTCGTGGGTGGTGTAAGCTCAATGGCGAGCATCTGTTATTGTTCCCACGCTCTTTAGCCATGGAGTGCATGGACGTCGACCCCCCCGGGCCGCTCTACGCCCGGCTGTTCGCCCGTGCGCCAATCTACGACCTCATCTTTGCTTGTCTCTCCCCCTGCTCGCTCGTTCGATTGGAACTGACATGTCATGCTGCCTACGGGGCCATAGCAGAGTTCAAAACCCGAGCGTTCAACATCAACCGCACACTCTCTCGGTACTTTACCGACCCCGTCGGGTTTCGCTCGGTCCAGGCACGAACCAACACGCTCGTCTCTGGTTCGACTGCGCTCCAGTTCTTCGACAGGACGTTTTATCCCGAGGCAGACCTCGATGTGTACACGCACCCTGGTCATTCGTTCGAGGTAGCGCAGTTCCTCGTGCAGGACGAAGGGTACCATTATGTCCCTCGCGAATTTCAGGAGGGCGACTGGAAGGTGGCTACCAGTGCGATGCGGGAGCTCACCGCGCGGCGTGTACCCAAAAGCCTCGAGGACAGGCCCCACGCCTATCCCACGACAGACATACGCGCCGTGTGGACCTTCCAAAAAGAAAACGACGCCCGTCGATCACAAGGGCAGCAGTTGACCGTCCAGATCATCGAAACGCAGTCGTCCCCACTCGAGTCCATTCTCGGATTTCATTTGAGTACGCAATCCGCTCGTTCCCTCGCGCAACGCGTCGCTGTTTGCCTTTTTTTTTTCTTTTTTCGTTGGCTGACTACCCTTCGCTTAGCGTGTGTCATGAACTTTATCTCGTCCGACGCTGCGTATGCGCTCTTTCCCATCGCGACGTTGGAGCACCGGATCACCCTCACCATGCCGAAGTCAGCATCGTCCTCGACTGCCATCGAGAAATATGCCAGGCGTGGTTGGCGCATATACTTCGTTCCCGCGCTTAACGAGCACGCGTTCTCCTTGGAACGGACCCGATGGGTCACTGATAGGCACACATGGGTGTTGCCGCTCGACCAGACTGGCGTCCAGGCGCGTCCTCTGCTGAGTCGGACCTCGGCTCCTCTCCCGTGCGATCCTGCCCTGTTCAATGGGTGGACGTTGAGGCCGTGCAGGGAGGAAGGAGACGTGTTTGACATCACGGGTTATAAGCCCCACTATTTTCCGGTCAAGTCGACGCTCTTTCGGTACAACTACGCAATCCCGATCGAGCGGATGCAGCTTACGATCAGAGAATGGACGCGGCAGCAAGGGCCGTCGAGTCACTTGCTCATTTCAAAAGACGACTGGGCGTGGTGCGTCGTTATTTTTTCCCCCCATCTCTCCCTTGCCCTGCTGTGCCGGGTTCCTAATGCGTGACCAGGTTTGATTCGGACATTCCGAACTTTTTGCGGATGGTTGTGGGATCAACGCATGGCGACGGTCGGGTCACTCGCGTCGAGCTTGGCGCGCCGCGTGCTTTGGTCTAATACCCGCAGCGTCGAAAGGGCCTGCTGTATGATCTGGGCCTTGTCAGGAGCACCGTTCAGGATGTATTCGTTGCATGTTTTCGGTACCTCTCGGGATCAGTGCCCGAGTGGGGACAGGAGGAAAAAAAAAAGGAAGGTCAGGGTACAGTACTGGGGAGTGTGAGGGGGCTGGAATGACAAGTTGCAAGGCCAGGGGAAAATGTGCACAGCTGCCCCGGACGGTTTTGTTTGAACGTCTGGGTCGTCCGAACTCGCCTCACCGTCGACGTGAACTCAAGCCTCGGGAAACTTTTTACGTGTGGGTGTGACCAGCGGTCGCCTTCGCGAAGCAGATGCGTTCCGCGCGGTCTCCGTCCGCGTTGGTTCAAGCGTGTCTCCGCCGCTGTCCCAGCCATGGCACCCGAGGCGTCTCTCCCGTACAAAAAGAGAAAGAGGCTGCGGCAGACAACGAAATTAAATGGAGCACGTCACCCGCGTGCCTTTCCACACGCCCGCAATGACGTCTCGCCGTCTACGTACGTAACGAGTAGCGTTGCTTACGACGACTCAGCGTGCGCGTGGCACGTCGGAGGAAACCAAAAAAAAAAAAAAAAAGAGGGAGAGATCATGGTACACGTCGTTCTCTGTTTTCTCATAGACGTAAATTACGACGACAGCGAGGAAGAAGCCCCGGGAAGAGGCTGGTGGTTTCTATCTGCGCTTTTTGGTATATAGATCTACGGGTCGTGATCGGACGGGGGAAAAAAAAAGGGGGGGGGGGGAGCAAAAGACCTATGGAAGAGTAAAAAGAAACGAAGGAACGTGAACGAGGCGTCGTCCATGTTTGTCGTGATCAAACGTGGATGATACCCGCAATGAGATAGACTCGGACGAGATCAGCACGGGATATCGTAACGTGGGAGCGTAAACGGGGCACGCGAGTGCGACGGACGAGGACGACACGGGCCCTCAAGCTGCAAAACAACTCTATCAGGACTTGGATGCAGGCTTGGACGCGGTCGGAGGCGCAGACAAAATGGGTGGTTGATGCGGCGGCTGCGGCGCCGATTCCTCTTCCGTTCGCTCGGGGTCACGTGCTCCTGCGTCTACGTCCTCCTCGACGGGCTTCATCGCGTCTGCATCCGACTTTGGAATCGGGTTCTCCCCCCCACCAGTGATCTGACGTCGCACATCTCGTCGACGAGCGGCTTCTTCCTCCTCCGCACGCCGTATCACGTCTATCTCGCCCTGGACCGCAATTCCCTCGAGCCACTGGTGGTGGATCAAATCCGCAGCTTTGGCTCTTCTGTCCGGGTAGAGACGCAACATAGGCGAGAGGAATGCAGAAATTGCATCTGCTTCTTCTTTCGGGAACAAATACTTGTCGTGCAAGACAGCGTCGAGCGGCCAGTAACGTAGCTTGTTGATGTGCCGCAATTCACCTGGGATTTGACGTGCGCTGTGAGCAACATGCACGACGTTTTGGTAAGCATGCGCACCTTTCCGACTGAAAAATTCTGAGCTGTATTTACCAGAAAATGCGATTGCTTTCGGGAACTCTCCGACGAGTTCCATGATCTGAGCGATGTGGTCGTCGTCTTTGCTATAGCGTGATCCAGAAGCAGGATCAAACAAATAATCTCCACCTGTGATCAGCTCGAAGATCTGTGCATGTGGATAGTCAGTCAGGCGAGGATCACATGGCTCTGCATGTGAGAGTCATCTCACCACACATGCGACACTCCAGATGTCCGCACTCGGCCCCCATTTGGCACCGAGAATAACTTCGGGGCAGCGGTATTGTCGGGTCTGTATGTCGTCGGTGAAGTGGTGTTCTGTCCATGTCGCTAAAAGGATGGGGCATAGGGACTCGGTAAAAAGGCGCTCGAAGCAAGTCCGAAGTGACGTACCATTTCCTAGATCCGCGATCTTGACCGTAATCTTCTCCATGCCCTCCAGCAAGCTCGAGCTTGTCGATGTATCAGCGAAGCTTGGTTGAGGTGATTTTCCCGTGATGGATGTTACAAGCTTTGGATCTGGGCAAGTTGGATCACCTGAACCGGCAGGCTTCGTGGTTGATGGGGCTTGCGATTGTGAAGAAGAACTAGCCGTGGTATGGTTGGGCGCCATTTGAGTCAATAGGGACGGTCCTGGCGGGTGGGCAGGGTGAGGTGACGTCATTTTGTCGAATCCGGGATCTATGGAAACTCCAGAAACACGTTCTGCGGTGACCTCGATAGAGTCTGCTCTCCCGGAACTTGAGCTTGCTTCCGTGGTACCTGCATGGGCGGTGGGGGCGGATTCGTAAGGGTTCTCTTTCGTGAGGGAACCCGAGCCGAAGGAACCGGGCTTCGACATTGCTTCGCCATCTATCTTGCTCATGCCGAACGCGAGTTTGTCGAACTTGGGACTGCTACCAAAGGACAACGACGAAGACGGAGACGGGAGTGGTTGCGAGCCGGTTATCAAGACCGACTCAGAGCGTGGCGTCTGATTGCCTCCGCGCCCTTTGGACGGCGGCACACCGATTATCCGCGAGGCAGGCGGGTTAGTGTTGGCGGAAGCTGCCATTTCTGCTTCGATGATGGACTCGACGTCGTCGATGGAGATGAGCACATTTTCCGGCTTCAAGTCTGCATGGAAAAATCAACGCGTGACCGTAGCTTGCTCCAATAAGAGAGAGCGCTGACCAGTGTGAATGACGCCGCAACAGCGGTGCATGTAGTCTAAGCCGAGTAACACCTGTTTGGCTATTTGTTTCACCAGACGCATGGGAACGCCCTTGTTCTGATGCCGTTTGATGAGGCCGAGTAGGTTTTCACCAAGGACCTCGAACACCATGCAGATGTGCGTGCCATTCGGCCCTTTGTGTCTGAAGTGGTCGAGGAAGGATATGACGTGTGACCGACCGGGATGGGTCTGGGATGGGGAGGGCGGCGGATTCGGGTTCTCAGCCGTGGGCTGAACTGGGGGCGTAGAAGAAGTGATGAGACGTTGTAGAAGTTTGATTTCGTCCAGAGCGGTCTCCGTGTATCGCGGGGCGGATTTAACCACTTTGAGGGCGACGTGGCGGTTCAGCCTAATTTAAACGAATAAAACGGTAAGCAAGGGATGGGATCGCGGGGGCGGGCGGGCGCTTGCATACTTTGTGTCCTTTGCAAGCCAGACGGTGGAGAAGTGACCCCAGCCGAGCTTCCTGACTACGACGTACCTACCATCTGAAAAGCTGTCGCCAATGTGGACAGGATGGTAGCCGCCTTTGACGTAGTCTTCATAGTCTTCCTCCTCCTCTGTCATGATGGATGGTGAATGAGACGTGCAGGAACCGTGAGACATGACGGGTTTTTCGGGGTATGCTGTAAACGAAAAACGATAAGGCCGTGCTGGAGGCACCGCGATAAGGAGGCTAAGAAATTCTGATAGATAAGCTTACCGATGGTCTAATAGGGTATTGCGTGGTTCAAGCGGCTGTAAACACGAGCACGACCCTGTTCGCTGTCAAATACGACGCCGAGAGCGAGCAGACCTTGCACCGACGAGTTCGCCCGGTCGTTGCGCGCCTGCGACAAGGGGGACCCTTCGCCCGCTTGAGTTTCCATATTTGGAAATAATCGGTTTCTCATATGATTGGTTTGCTGACTAAGCGCAGTTTTGGGCCCTTGGCACGCGACCACTCAAACTGCAGCTTGAAACTGCACCGCTCGCCTTTGTGTACATACCGTTGCCAAGTGGCATGTATTGGTGAACAACGACCAGACAACCTATTTTTTTTGGGGGGGGTTGGCTTACAGAGAGGCCATACTATTTTGTCGCATAGAAACGACCAACGCGACAAGCTCCACTCATCACCCGACCGCACCAGGAAAATCAGCGTCACTGGCCAACGATCATACACCCCTTCGCAGTACAAAACGTATCCGGATGCTTCGTATGATCTCTGTGGATACCGTGTCCGCTGACACGTGCCTGCCTCGTGTACCGCGGGATCCCGACTCAGGATTGATCCTGATCAATCTTATTGATGGACCGCCGCGCAACCCCGCACAAGGCTCATATATAGCTTCCACGGACCGACACGGATACAGGCATGCACCAGGCACGTGTTCTGTACATGACTCGGCCTCGCTCTCATATCGCATAATCGCAACATGACTTCTTCCTTCGGCGCCTACGTCTGCTGATCACAGATTACGACTTCGCAGTGGTTCTCTCTGCTGGAACACACGAGGCACGCCTTCCGACGTCCATCCTTGTCTTCTCTTTGTCTGCAACGCTGCGTTGCGTGAGACCGTCATCCCGCCGCTCTCTTTCACCCCTCCTAATTGCTGTGCAAAACCTCACCCTCGCAGGCCCTCGACCACACTGGTCTCGCGTCTGCCCTGATGCCAGATGTCTGCTGATTTCGACGATGAACCCAGGTACGGTGTCTCCTTCGGTCCCCTGGCCACGATAACAGGCTGACGAACTTGTCTCGTCTCGTCAAGGGTACACATTGCCCATGAGAATCCAATCAATGTCAATTCTAGCCCATCCTCACTGTCCTCGGGAGAACATACGTACTTCCACCTCAAACGTGGTTCGAAAGCCGGGTCTAGCAGCAGCCACCTCCTAGCACGCCTCATCTCCAGGGAGGAAGAAGTCCGCGATATAAAGGCGACCCTCGCCGTCACATCTGAGCGCCTCGAAGCAGAGTCATCCCGCGCAAATGCCGCAGAACGTCGTGCCCTCGATTACTTTCATCGTCTGCGGATCGCAACAGATAACCGTGAACGTGCAGAACAGGAATCGGCGAGGCTTCGAGAAGAACTAAAACTATACAAACTGCAACTTGAAAATGCGCAGAAAGAGATCTTTCGGGCACAAGATATCATCGATCAGGTGGCTTCTCAACGGAACGAGGCAGAAGCGGAGGCCGCGAGAGCCAGAACAAAGGCAAGAAAGCTACAAGAGGAGAAACTTGTGATGCTTGCACGCGAAGAGGGCCGAAGATTGGGATACAGGGAAGGACTATCCATCGGCCGCAGGATAGGTTATGACGAAGGTAGTGGCCGTCGGCTCATGGGGTCACCAGATCGACTCCCTTATCACCCTTTCTTCCTAGAAATCAACGATAATGACCAAGACGATCCTGAACCTGGCGAGG
>JBBPKC010000265.1:0-28905 GCA_038089055.1 Tylopilus aff. balloui
ATTTCTTCCACAGCTCGTTCTATCTCGTCAAAGAATTCGGCAGCGCCGGACATATGCGCGACGCGAGCACACGTTGCATGGATTGCAAGTAAGAGGGGATCGGGTGGCGGCGCACCAAGACGCTCATGCTCTGCGTTGAACTCGACAAACATGGGAGCGCCATCGATGTGACGGTCCTCACCCACAAAGTTGCATATGATGTACCCTACTTGATGCTCGTGAAGCGTACATAACTTGTAGCGGTGTGGCTACACATACGGTGAGTCAGTGCGACTGACAGGTCTAAGTCACACACCTCCTCAGTATGTTCGAACCACAGGTCTAGACTGTCAAAAAAGGTGCGCAGATCCCACTGCAACGTGAACATGTTCCAGACTTGATGGACACTACCCGCTTTTCTGAATGCGTTGGCGAGTTTCGAGAATCCAAACGTCTCCAGTATGGCCAGAGCACCACCAGCAGCGTGTGTCTGAACAGTGCGTGAGTATAACGGGGGGCTTGGCTGCCACAAATGAAACAGCACCTTGTCTTTTCTGTCCTCACTGACCGCAGGATCGATGTCCTGCATCGTCGGTTCGTCGAAAATGCGAGCTGTCTCAAGTCGAAGTCTCAGGAGGTCGTCGGGTACCGTGGCTTTGATGCGCTCGAGCGATGCCTCGTTGAATATACCCGTGACAACGCAGCGGTATCCGTCACGAGCCAGCACCTGATCGAACACGAGGAACTGAAGAGAGATAAACGGCCGTACACAAAGTACACACCTTCTCCCTGAAACTTTTATAATCCCTGCCTGTGGATTCCATCGTGTCTCTTATCATATCCTCCAACGTGTCAAAGGAAGGGCACGAAGGATGCGAAGATGGCTGTGAGTACACTGTGGTGACCGTTCGGACTGTAAGCATCCAGCCCATAAATAGAGCTAGTCGAACGTACACGGGCGGATGAACTTTTCACGGAGAAGTGTACCGATATCAATGATGGCATTTTGAGAAATCTGGGGTGTGAACCATCTGACGAGTGCCTCGCTGGGTCGAACGCCAAGGGTATCAGAGTGAGCGATAAACTCAAGGAGGAGGTATCCGGCGACTCTGATAGAAACGAGATCCCCGGGGTCTGCCCCACCTATGTTGGCCCCTTTTTCTGCTTGGAGTAGCATAGGCACGGTAGTGGTCGGAAGCATTGTTCCATGCTAGTTCCCGGATACTGGGAGAGTCAAGTCTGGGGAGCGGGCCCGGAGTGATGCGAGTCATAGAGAACCATAGTTTCTTCGAGTCACAACGGTTTTGTGGTCAATGCGTCCGTGTGTTTTGGAAATGTGATGATGCAGCCGGACATATCCGAGCAAGCCGGGGTCAGTCACAAGGCTAGACGACGTCAGGAGAAAATGTAGAGTGCCTCTCCCATCTTATCCGTCTGATCTATCAAACGGTGATTGTCGCTCCCTCGTAACCTCAGCAGTGTGTACACCCGGAAAGGTAATTGTGGGATCTACACTTCCACTTCGTCACCAAAACCACGAAAGACCACTTTGTTTACCGACCAGAAAGAAACCAAACGAATGGGACGAGGATCAAAGGAGGGGAGCGCCGATAATGGTGGCACTGAGCACAACCAGGCGCGCCCGTCGACTCGGAGGTGGGGATGCTGGCGGGGGCCGAGCCTGAGGCTGCAGTGCCGGAGCTCGGTATAGACATCCCTCCAATAGGTTCCAGTGTCGACCGCTCCTCCTCACTTTCCTCTGGGCAACCCCGACCCCCTTCTAGTTGTCGTTGTTTCCCCTTTCGCCTGCCCGGAGTCCGTGCCAGCGCCCCACGTTGCCACGTTATGTTTCATCGCCTGCAGCTTTCGAGTTTCCGGGACGACCGCGAACGGCTTGAACCAGCCAAACGCATTGGCCATGTTTCCCCTCCCCAAGTAGCATCGGAATAAGATGGTTGTGCCAGGCATGTTCCAAAGTGTTTCAAATCATCACCATTGACGTAACAAGCCAGAGAGGGTCAGTACTCAGTGGTTATCAGGACGTTCGATCAAACCAAAATAGAGCAGGGAAGCCGAGGTGTCGAATCTACGAAAGAGGGGTGGCATATAACCCTTGAGCGCTAGATCCTCGAAAAATTCAAGGTTCAAGAATTGGAATTGTCGAAATCAGTCATTGTCCTTGCGATGATCTCTTCGCACCAGAATAATTCCATCTCGCACACAAATACATTATGAGAAGAACACTTTCCTATGAACGGTTCAAAAGAGCCTCAGCAAGTCGAACAAAGTGCCATATAATTTAGGTAGTCCTGGACTCCTACACACCAACTTGTCTGTCCTGTCATCCAATCCCACGAATGACAGCATGAGGGAAAAGAAGATTGCTCAGTAGAGGAGCAGACGATCCATCGGGTGCAAGGACATCCATTTCTTCCGCATCTCGTTCTAACTCATCAAAGAACTTAGCAGTGCCAGACATGTGTGCAATGCGAGCACATGTCGCGTGAATTGCAAGTAAAAGCGGATCGGGTGGCGGCGCTTCAGGATGCCCTGCGTAGAACTCGACAAACATTGGAGCGCCATCAACGTGACGGTCGTGACCCTTAAAGTTATCGTTGATGAATCCTTCTAGATCCGCGTCAAGCGTACATAATTTGTAGCGGTGTGGCTGCACACCTCGTGAGTTAGTGTGACTGACAGGTCTGAGTCACACACCTCCTCAGTATGTTCGAACCACAGGTCTAGACTGTCAAAAAAGGTGCGCAGATCCCACTGCAACGTGAACATGTTCCAGATTTGATGGACACCACCCGCTTTTCTGAATGCGTTGGCGAGTTTCGAGAATCCAAACGTCTCCAGTATGGCCAGAGCGCCACCAGCAGCATGGGTCTGATAGTGCATGAGTATTAGGGGGGTTTGGCTGCCATAGATGAAACAGTACCATGTCTTTACTATCCTCATTGACCGCAGGATCAACGCCTTGCATCGTTGATTCATGAAAGATGTGCGCTATCTCAAGTTGAAGTTTTAGGAATTTACCGGGCACCGTGGCTTTGATGCGCTCGAGCGATGCCCTGTTGAATATACCCGTGACAACGCAGCGGTAGCCATCACGAGCCAGCACCTGAATGAACATGAGGAACTGAAGAGAGATAAGCGATCGCACAACAATTACATACTTTCTCCCTAAAAGTTCCATAATCATTGCCAGTAGATTCCATCGTGTCCCTTATCATGTCTTCCATTGTGTCGAAGGAAGGGCGCGAAGGATGCGAAGATGGCTGTGAGTACACAGTGGCAGTCGTTCGGACTTGTGGAGACTGTGAGGGTCCAGCACATATAGAACTAGTCGAACGTACATGGGCGGATGAACTTTTCACGGAGAAGTGTACCGATATCAACGATGGCATTTTGAGAAATCTGGGGTGTGAACCATCTGACGAGTGCCTCGCTGGGTCGAATGCCAAGGGTATCAGAGTGAGCGAGAAACTCAAGGAGGAGGTATCCAGCTACTCTGATGGAAACGAGATCCCCAGGGTCTGCCCCTTCTATGTTGGCCCCTTTTTCTGCTTGGAGTATGGTAGCATAGGCGTGGTAGTGATCAGAAGCATCGTTCCATGCTAGTTCCTGGATACTGGGAGAGTCAAGTCTGGGGAGCGGGCCCGGAGTGATGCGAGCCATACTAGTTGATTGAGTTTCAGGAATTTGCAAGTGCGTTCGTTTGCAAAACCCCAAAGGGAATCTACGTCACGAAACCCGAATGTAGGGACTACGTTTATTTACTAACCCAAAAGGAGACCAGACTCGATGAAACTAAACGTCCATAGAACCAAACGAATACGGGGATAAAAAAAAGGAGAAGCGTCAACGACGGTGGCAACGAGCGCAACTGGGCCTGTAGGATTACCAGCACCACCCGTCGACTTGGAGTGGCAGCGCCAGAGCAGGCATTGACAACTTCATAACGGTCTCTTTGCATTAGAGTGATTGCATCGCGCAGACGAGGAGACCAGAAGATAACTTCCTCTTTTAAGTCACATGAACGGTCCGAAAGAGCCTGCGTTTCCTTGCGCAAAGCGCCATGTCGTTCAGGCGGTCCCCAGGGTTTCAACCGCCGAGTGATCGGGACGTTCCTTTCTTACCCTTTGGTTTCTCACGTGGCAAGACGACAGGTTTAGCTGCGTACAAACGAGCGGATGTACGTAGGCCATGTTTGGCCAGCTGACCAGGCACGTCTGAGCCCTGCACAGGCTCGGCCACGGACCGCGGAAAAGGACGCACACGATGGGGACGGTGCACCTGCGTCCGTACCGCAGACGTGTGCCTGTCGACGACCTCCTCGTGCGGACGATGTCGCCGCCGATCGACGACATGATCCTGGGCCGGCGGTGGTGTGGGATTCGCAAGGACGGCAGACCAGGATGCTTCCAAGCGGGTCGATTGACGGCTAATGCTCGAGAGCGCCTGTCGGACGGCTCGGACGAGGTTGGGGAGCGGCATTCTGTACAAGGTGAGGTCGGGGATGACGAGGTATGTCCAACCTGGTGTGGGTGTTAGTCTGAGTCTGGGGTGGGGAGGATGAAGTGACCTTTGTGGACGAGGGGCTCCTTCACTTCGGGTGGGCGGATGACGAGGTGGAGGGGGGGATATGGGTTCGGTGGGCGCTGCGTACAGAAGAATATTCAACCCCGCAAGGGATGGAGGAGAGAGGGGACGCACGGGCTTGTCGCGCTCGGATGCAGGCACGGCGTCCGCGTTGCGAGTGAGGACAAGGTCAATGGCTGCGGTCATCTTGGAACGCAGGCGCCTACGAACGACGGACGACTTGCTCGTCGCCTTTTTGGAGGTGTGGAAGAGGAGGCTGAGGTTGTGCCTGCCACGGCGGGCTGCGAGTGCGGTGCGGGCGTCGGCGAGATGTCTGGCGGCGAGATACTTGGCGTGCTGTCTCGTGTCGGGGTCCTGTCCGTGGCCAGAGGGAATATTGGGGCGGGGGTGTGCACGGACTCGGTCGGTGGCGAGGAGAGGATTGAGGGGGACAAAGTCTTCGGGTTCGTGGAGGATCGCATGGGGGAACGCGCGAATGGTAAACTGGGTCGAGACGAATGCGGGGAGTTTGCGGATGGTGAGGTTCGCGGCGGGGTGAGCGGGGTCGATGAGTCGTGCGCGGTCGAGAAAGTACGGGTTAGCGTGACCGGGCGTGGTGTAGCGAATGTTGAGGGTCGACGCCAGTCGGGGGAGTCGACCGAGCGTGACCATGCGAGAACTTGTTTAAAGGGAGACGCGTGCGGACGCGTTTCGTTGATTTGGCACTTCAATGACGGACACGACACCCCCACCACGTCGCTCTCAGCGCGACAGAAAACAGGTCAAGCCATTCGTATCTTGTACGTGCTCGCCGTTCTCGCCCTTCGTCCTCTACTCAGTCGAAAATAGCCAGCCAATCCCCGACCAAGCGCAAGACTCCCCACCATCATGACTCGCTCACCGAACTCTCCGATGCGGACGACAACATCGACGATCAGTCGGACGCAGACGACGACGAGGAACACGACTTTGCCGGAGTAAAACCCAAAAAACGCGCCGCACCACACCACAAACCAAAGGACCCCCCTCCCGCCAAGAGACAACGCACGACCAAGTCCACAGCTCCCCTTCCAAAACCAAAGCAGAGACGCACCAAAGCAAAGCCTGCAAATGGCCACTTTGACCCAGAAAAACTCACTTCAGACGCAAAGATCGCCGCTGATAACGCCCTCTTCAGTACGTCCCGCCCCCTCCGTCCCACCGCTTCCCGCGTCATCTCGCATCGTAGACACCTTGCTAAACCCTTCCGCTGCCCTTCAATCTACCGCCGAGGACTTTCTCCACTCACTGTCACAAAACCCCGAACTAGCTCAGGCCGAACTGATCACCTGCATCTTGCGTGCATGTGGCTGCAATGACTCCGTCGATGCAGACCAAGTCGTGGATTATGACGGCGTCGTCGACGTGCTCGACAACTTCACAGAGGGACTCAAACAGGTGACATCCCTCATCGCATGCGCGTGACACAGCTCATCTCTCTCCAGGAAAACTCCCCAATATATCCTCTCACTTCCAAACTTCCCGCATTCAAACGCTTTCGCGCGTCTCTCTCGGAGTTGATAGAACGCTTCATTCTTGCAGCTGCAGAACTCGGTTCACTCTACACCACCGATCTCATAACAACTCTACAAACCTGGATCATCGCAATGTCCTCCTCTCAGATCCGCTCCTTTCGCCACACTGCCACAGTCGCCGCTCTCGAAGTAGAAACAGCCCTTTGCCAGGTAGCTGCAGCCGTCGAGAAAGAAGCCGAAATTCTCGGTCGACAGCGAGAAGGCGAGCGCAAACGCAAAGCCGTCCACAAATCTACCGCGATCCGCGAAAAAGACCTGGACAGTAAGGCCGCACAAGTCCGTAAACGGCGCACGATCCTCGCCGAGTTTATCAAGGAAATAGTGGACGGGTACGCACCATCTTCATCTCTCTTCTGGTCCATCTTCAACCCATCCTCCAGTGTTTTCGTCCACCGGTATCGCGACTTGGACCCCAACATCCGCGCTGAATGCGTCAAGGCTATCCGTTCGTGGCTCACCCACTATCCTGCACATTTTCTCGACGGGTCCTATCTCCGCTATGTTGGCTGGGTCCTTTCAGACTCGAGCACATCCGTCCGTCTCGAGGCAGTACGGGCACTCGCCGTGGTTTACGCGCAATCCGAGTACGTCGGCTCGCTCACTCACTTCACCCAACGCTTCAAACCACGGTTGCTCGAGATGGCCGGCGGGGACACCGAATTGAGCGTACGCACCGCAGTCATAGGCGTACTAAGCGCCATCGATTCCAACGCGCTCCTCGAAGACGAGGAACGCGAGCGGATATGCCTTCTCCTCTTCGACCCAGAAGCGCGTGTTCGGAAAGCGGTATCGCCCTTCGTCACCGGCGTGTGGCAAGAAGTGGCAGAGGCACGTGTCTCGACCGTGGCAGGACGCCACAAGGACGAGAAAACCAAATCTAGGGCAGGCGTCAAAGCCTTGGCTATGTTGCTCGTCAAGTGGGCCAAGGCCCTTGATCGTGCGTCTGAGGCTGCTGAGGAGGAGAGTGAGGTCGACGACGGGGGTGGGGCACCCAGTCGACGCGTACACCTCCCGTTGTCGAGTGGAGTCGATCCCAGAGGACGAATTGTGCTTGCTGTAGAGGCACTTTGGGACGAGGTCGACGCCGTCAACGACTGGGAATGCCTGCTGGACGTCCTCCTACTCGATCACTCGGCAAGCGGAGACGAGGACATGGACGGGCCTGATTCACTAGCCGAGTCTGCACGAAGCATGGTCGACCCTGCATGGCAGTTATCAGAGGTGGAAGAAACTGTGCTGCTCGAGGTACTCGTGGCATCGCTGCGCCGCGCCAGGCTAGCGTCGACGGCAGGAAAAAAGGTTCGCCTTGCGTCGCTTGTTTTACACTTTCATGAGGCACTCATCATAGTTTCACTGCAGGACGACGAAGAAACGGTGGTATCAGACCTGACGCGCGCGTTGATCAAGGGACTACCCAGGTTGTTCATCAAGTACCAAACTGACGAAAACCGGATATCCCAAGTGCTGCTCGTCCCACCGTTGATGAACCTCGACCTTTACCTTGAGATGCGGATGATGAACGTGCGTCGCTGTCCGATTTCAGTCGGTGTCATATTGACGCGTTGTAGGCGTACGCGAGCCTCTGGAACGACGTATCGAAACAGTTCTTGTCCCATTCCTCGCAATCGGTGTTGACCAAAGCGGTTGCTGCGATCCGGCATTTCATGGCTGCTACGTCGCTGACGAATACAAACAGCACGAAGATTCTCGAGCTTGAAGATGAGCTGGCGACACAGCTGCGTGATGCCGTCGCTGGGCGCGAAGAGATCGAGGTGGCGTCGTTTTCGGAAGACGAGGTGCTCGCACTCGGTGCCGCATGTGCGCGGATATGTACGTTGGCGGGTTCGAGGGATATATGCGCGTGGTTGGAAGAAGACGAGGGCGGTAAGCAGAGCAGCGCGTGGGACATCATCTCCGCCCTGGTGGAGAGAGGCCGTCTGGGATACAAGGAAGAGGATCGGGTGAGCGATGTTATCTCGGCGTCTGTTTCGCAAACGCGGACTCATAGATTCATCAGATGGTCGAGCAAGGCCTGCATTTGCTCGGCTTACATATCATCTGGAAGGCGCGCAGCTTACCCGACGTCAAGGACACGTCGCCAGACAGCGACACGTTTCGACAAGTACTGCGCGAGCAACGCGATGCCCTGCTCGAAAAACTCGTCGATTATGTCGTTGGACAACAGTCAAATACAGCTGAGGCCGTCAAACGCGCGGTAGGTTCCAACATATCGTGATGTGGGGACTTTCGAATCTCATCCCGCGGTGTCGATAGGCATTCCAAAATTTGATGAACCTACATATTTTGTTTTACCCGAGCCAGGCGACATCGCCACGCGGCGACGCGTTGCCCACAGAGCCGCTTTCGCTCCGACTCGACTCGGACGTGCAGCGCCGCTGCGCGGGTTTCATCCAATCTTGCATCGAACAGTATGTAGAACTCATGGAAGACGGGAGCCGCGCTCGAGAGGAGGAACCCGAAAGCGAGCACGAAGACAGCTCCGAAAAGGAGGAACCTGCGCCGACTGCCAAGGACGGCAAGGGGAAGAGCAAGACTAATCCCAAGACGAAGGCGACATTGTCCGTCAAACCAGGTACGTTTTTCTCTGCCCTTGCCCCTTAACGCGTCTCCGTGTGTGCCAATTATCGGCCGTAGGTCAAGTCCCGACGCGATCGTTGCTCGAGCAAGAGTTCCAATTCATGGCGACCGTATCAACGTTTTTGCGCGCGATTCGCGTGGGAGCGGTGCACGTCAGACACAGCGACGTCTTGCTTGCCAATTATGGTCGCCTCGGCCCGTCTTTTGACCTCTGTACTAAGGTGATCATCGACGTGCTGCGCGAAGAAGGCATGTACAACGACAATGGCGAGATGGTCGTCGAGGTCGTCAAGAGGGCGCTCTTGGAGGTACGTTTTTTTCTGTTTCCTTCACTACAAGCTCCGCGCGCACGGCCTGAACAGAACCCCCTTTCTTTTTTTTACGCCGACCGACAGTCGTTTTCGTTCGTGATGGACGCTGTCGTCAAAGACGAGGAGCAGATGGTCGGACTGGCGAAGCAGCTGGCGACGACCTTTATCGTGCGCGGTGCGCAACTCGCCGTCGTGAGGCGGCTGGACAGCCGGTGCGTCGTCAAGACGCACAAGGACCTGCTTCAGGAAGCGATCAAGACCGTGTCTGGGTACGAAAAGAGTAAACACAAGAAACGGCTGGCCGTGTCCGTGTCTTTCTTTAGGGCGATGATCCCGCTGCTTAAGGGCGTCGAGAGCCGGGACGCGTTGACCATGTACGTCGGTCGTCGTCGAGTGTCGTGGGGTGGGTCGTTGACGACGTTTTTTTCGGCGTATAGAAAAGCGTGCTTGGATCAGCTGGTGAGCGATGCCAAGATCGAGGTAAAGCCGACGGCCAAGACATGGGAGCCTCTCCGGGCGTACGAAAAGAAGCTCATGTCAATCATGCACAAGGGTACGTCTCTCCCCCTCACACGTTGACGTGTGCTTGAGAGTGGCGCTGACATCGGGTATGGCTGCACGACAGGGACGGGTGGCAAGGGCCGAAGAGCCAAGGGCGGTGCGGTCGTCGGGACGAGCGATGAGGAGAGCGGGCCGGAGCCGGGGCCAGAGGGGAGGAGAGATGGGCTAGCGGACGGAGGGGTGGAAGAGGCGCCCATGAAAGAGACGAGGGCGCAGGCGCGGCCACGGCCGCGAGCCGTCGTCGCCCGTCGTGCCCCGACGCCATCTGAACACGACGAGGACGCGATGGGGATGGACCTGGGCGCTCTGGGTGAGGACGACGGCGATGGGCCGGCGCAGGAGACGCCGAAGAGGCGGCCGGGGGTGCGGGAGGGCGGAGGGGAGGACGGTGGATTTGAGTCACTCGTCAAGACGACGCCCCGCGCGCGCCACGATTCGCAGGGGAACCTGGGGACGTCTTTGATGAAGCGACGGCGAGACGACGAAGGGGACAGTGAAGACGGTGAACGTGGCATAGGCAGTGCAGAGGACCACCCTGACGATGAGGACGGCGACGACGTGCCCGCGTCTGAGGACGCGACGACGACGGCACAGACGAGTCCGACGAGTGAATTTATCATTCGACGGAAGCGCGCACGCCATTAGAGAGTGGTAGGTCCTCGCGGGTATTTTTTTTATGCTTATTTTTTTTTACAGTTTTTTTTTTTTTTCTTGCTATGGACTGTCGTCGATGTTTGTCGTAGTATGCCTCGTGCAACGAACTTGACTTTGGATTTCGATGATGAAATAAGAAAAAAAAGTAAAACAATAATGATAGAAAAAGGTAAGCACGCCAAGTATGCCTTACGGGGTCCCGATGAAGAAGAGGGTCGACCATTGAAGAGTGAAAAGTTCAAAGCATATGACGACGCGGGACGAGCAGTCGAAAAAACAAACAAAAGTGAAGACGAAAAGGGGGGGGGGAAGAAACAGGCGTAAATAACGGGGGCGAATACGATAACGAGGACCAGAGCCGATCGATCTCAGCGTCGGGTGGTCGCGAGGGGAAGCACGGGACAGCGCTGCTGCGGGAGGAATAGGGTGAGCAAAAACCACGATTTCCCAGGCGCATTTTTTTTTTTAAAAAAAAGAAAAAGAAAAGGCGACTTACGTCGGGGATCACGCTCATGCTCCGCGTTCCCAGCCCCTGGCGGAACGCCGAACGCCGCACGCGCATGCGCGCATCCGAGGACTCGGACACGGGTCGCGAGCGCGGCGAAGTTGGTCCCGTAGCGTCCGGGCTGGGGATGGTGCGGCACCGCGAGGATGCTGGAGTCGTCGGGAGGCCTAACCCAAGCATCTCGTACACCTCGCGCTGGGCATCTGCGAGCGCCAGCGCCGCAGATGCACCTGCAGCCACGTTATGTGCTGAACCGAACGATGTGCCTACCGACCAAGAAAGAAAGTGGGAAGAGGTTCATCAGTCGGGAATGCGAAATGCGGGGGAGGAGGGGGAGGCGTACTAGTAACCAGCGAAAACTCGGTCGATCCTATCGACGGGTCGGTCCGCAAACACGGGATGGGCGGAATATCCTCCAGCGCGAGGGACGTCGGGCGCGTGGTGCTGCCCGACGACCAACGTGTGCGGTGTCGATTGCGAGACCGCAACCCAGCCTGCGACTGCCAGATGCTCGACTTGCGCACGGCAGAGATCCGCGCCGAGCGACTGCTGTAGGTCGAAGACGCGTCAGCGTTGACCTTGGCGTCATCGCACCCACATGTGCTCTCCGCTACGCGGTCGTTGAGCCTGTCAAAGTCCTGCGCGAGCTCCTCGGCGTGCTTCCACGCCTCGTCCCTCTCCGTCCGGAACGCATCGACCTGTTGTTGCAGCCGCTCCTTCTCCGCCATCTGTCGGACAAATAGTCCATTGATCTTGCGCACCGCCATTGCCATCGAACTGGCGTTGTGGACATCACGCAGGTTCTTGAGCTGTGCCATCTGGTGTACAATTTGATGCATCTTGTCCGCGAGTCGGTCAAGTCCCAACAGTACCTCCGCGAGCTCTCCCACCGTGCGTGCGGCCGTCGCGATGTCGCTGGTCCCAACACCCTCAACGTGGCCAGCCAGAGTACCCATAAGTGCCCACCGTTTCCGCACGAGCGCCTTGTATTGGGCCTTGACGTCCAAGTACTGCAACTCTAACCGATACGCCTCGTCTGCAACCTCCCCATCCAGCAGGTCAGGTTTGACAAACCGGAGAGACGAGCCCTCCGATGTTTGCTGGATCGCCTGAGAGATGATCTTCTGGAGCTGTGCCGACGTGAACATCCACTGGGCCGCCTCCAATGTTAGCCCACGCCATTTTGGTGGGGGCACCTGGAAATTGGGTGGAGGTTGCGAAGCGGCGGTATGCAGTCTACGCCAGGACAATCCCAAGCCATCGCCGCTCCCCATGGAAGACGTAGAGCTTCGGGCCTCGATTCCAGGAAAGAGTGAGCTAAAGACTTGTCCCGGTCTGCTTGGGTTTCGTGGACCAATGGGAAGGGGTGGACGCGATCTCATGCGACTCCGCACAGAACCGATTAAGGAGGAATTGAAAGGCTGTCGGCTATGAAGATAAATAGGTTCAGCAGAGGATGTTCGCGACAAGAGAGGAGTGCCAGCAGGTCTAGGATGGTGAGTTGTTTTCTCTAACGCTATAGCATGGTAAGGAGGAGGGGGGATGAGAGAAGGGGAGGGGGAGTGATAAATTAGATCATCCGATGCAATGGAGGAAGAGACAGCTCCTGTTGGTGATCTGGGCCGCGGAAGTGATTCGTCTTGCGAAGTTGATGGAGACAGGGAGGGTAGGAATGATGACTCTTGAGATGTGGACGGAGGAGACGAAGAAAATTTTGATGGACAAGACTGGCTGATAGCTGTATCCGTCGTAGAATGAGACGACTGGAGCGGACTCGGCGATGACGAAACTGTTGTTGAACTATCAACCAAAGAAGCAGGATCGGAAAGGGTTACACTAGTTGACTCGAAAAGGGGAATAGAGGCCGGCGATTGATCAGATGGACCCGTGACGGAAGCAGCAACTGTCGTCTGGTCGTACGAATGGTCGACACCTCCTATGATAAAAGATGGCAAGGACGAAGATGAGGACTGCGCAAGTATCCGAAGAGCTTCCTCGCCGAGTAAGGAGCTCGAGGACGAGACATGGGCGGGCAGGTGAGGACGGGGAGCAAGCAAGATTTCTACGGATCGTCGTGATTCCGTAATGTTGGTCATCGATAACTTGTTTCCTTCGTCTGGAACATTTGCGTCATCGCTAACTCGCACGGATGGCAGCGGCTTCGGCTCGGCATGTTTCAGTGGAGGTATCTTCGGCTTGGGCAACAAAGATGACCACGATCTGCGTAATATCACAGCACCGCCCAGGTCATGGATATTGCCAACGTGTCTGCTTGTGGTCTTCACGCTGGGGTACAACTTTGCTGACCTATACGCTGCAGATTTCTGATCCGAGAGACGTCTACGTAGCAGGTGGCTGTCGGGTTTCGCAAGGTGCGCGTGCCCCGACGACCAAAGCGGCGAGAAAACCATCGGGGTTTCTGGAAATGTTTGGTATCCTGCAGAAGCGCTCGACGACACTCCGGACTCAGCGCTGACAGTGAGATCATAATTGAATAGCTCGCCGTAGTCATGCTCTGAGGTCGCCGCTGACGGTATGTCATGAACTTGCTGTGAGACAGTGCCACCGTCCACTAGAAATTTATCCCTGGCTGTGAAAGGCACTCAGATTTGGAGCCAGTAGAAAAAACGTATCATACAGTCATCCCGAACGAGGTTTGTTCCGCCAGTTCCGCCAAGCCTGCGTTTTCGTAGTCCACGATTTATGTCACCCCGCTTATGCAGTGGCGTGTAGGGCAGGATATAGGAGGCACTAGAGTCTGACTCAGTAGAGGCGACCGCTACCACGTTTTCAGGTGGTACAAAGTCAAAATCGTCTAAGCTTTGGTCGTCAGAACCTGGTAAAGATGACCCTTCCTGCGACGAGTGTTGTATTATTTCTGGAGAACTTATAGGTAATGGTACCTCCACCGCCGTTTTAGGGCCATCGAACACGCCGAATTTGGGAGCCCGAGGGCGTCGCGGGACAGGACCACCCTTCCGTTGCGGTTTCACGTCGGGAATAACAGGAGGACACGCCATGGTCGACATGGGTGGTGAGAATGAGGGGTTTTCCTGTATGCGAGATATTCGGCGTGGGGGCACAGAACTGAGCACCATCTCGGGAGACGTGATGTAAGCATCCGACGCAGGATATTCTGACTCAGTGCTTGACCCAGACCTTATGGTGGAGCGTGGCGGCACGCTGACCAACATTGCGGGTACCGGGGGCACTGGAGGGATCAGCGATGAGTCCTCTGGGTCGGACAAGAAAAAAGAAGCAAGGGGAAGCGTCGCAGAATCCTGACGTGCAACTACACTCCGTTGCCGCGAGTTGCGGTGATCGCTTGACGAAAGCACGAACGAGGATGCAATCAAGGCACGGGCAAGAGTGGTCCCGGAGATTGCAGAGAGATCGTCGGACGCCGAGGGTGAAGGTGAGTTGACAGGGGCACCATTAGCGTTTGGTCTGGACGCCTCGGGAGGAGCAGCACCACATGTAACAGTCGGACGTCCTTTCTGAACACTAGGCATCAGATATTCTGGATCCGGAATGACGATGGGTGCAGGTATCGATTTCTTACGAGAGGTAACCTTTAGGTAGAGAGTAAAATCAGGTGTTCAAGTATCACGGCTGAGACGACTCTCACCAAAGGTAGGTTCTCCAAGGGGCCGAGGGACGGAGAGGGTTTGGGGTTTGCATGGGTTTCCTGCGTCGAACTATTCTGGATTGCTGTGGCATTCTGGGCGCGACGGAGAGGGGTCTCCGAAGAGCGGCTCCTGCATCTGCGCAATTCTAGGGGAAACCACTCCTCGCTAGCATTCGAGACGTTAGCTTCAATTGCGGGGAGGCGCAGAGTGGGGAGAGATTCGTCGTTGATGTCAATCACTAAGGGTGGTGCTAGTTGGGGTGACTCGAAGGTCGAGGACGACTTTTGGTGAGAACGCTGTTCAGTCTTCTTTCCGGCTTTGCGTTTACCGTTTCGTCGAATGAAGCTGGAGAGCATCATCCCCCTCCTCTTCAAAACAGCTGGTAACGTGCAAATGGACAAGAGGCGGGAAAAGAGAACAAACCCAAGAGCAGAGGCAGTACTGAGAGGGACAGAAAGATGTTTGTATGGCCTGCGACCGAGAGGGATATATTTTTAACATTTGTGGCAACACTGGCAGTTTGCATCACTGAAGATGAGCAATCTCTCCCATCAAGTTTCCCTACATACTCAGCGGCTCAGCCAGGATGCACAGGTTCGTAACATTTCCGAATTGATCTCGTGTCTTGCAGTGCCCGTTTGGGCTGGATGATGGGCTTGGTTGAGATGGCGGTACGGTTAATGAGGCAGGCCGAAATCCCACTTGAAATCCCAACAACCTATGCTGAACGGTTTGCTCTAACTCGGGCAATCATACCACTGTCCCCACCAATGAACCTGATGGATCTCCCCACTTGTCGACCCTCGCCGTCAGATATCTGGCGACCCACATTCGAGCCAAACTCATAGGCCCACCACGAAGAACAGCCAATGAGTACCGCACGAATACCCAAGACTCTCCGCTACCCTCCTTAGAGACCCAATGTTCTTTATCCAAGCCGTCCTGCAATGCGTCAACCCGAGGCTCTGGCCAAGCCACCAGATCAAACTTACTCGATGCCAATTTGGTCATGTCGACAGTTAATGGTTTCATCAACTACCGCGCTTATACGGGTGATCACAGTCGTTGATCTGGCCCAGCAGCGTCCCTGGCGACCTGTCACGCAGAGTGCGTATTGGGGCATTCTCCAGTAGTGCAGCAACTAGAGTTGTACGAAAGCTGGGCGCGCTTACTGGTGTTTGATGTTTATTGGCGCGGGACTCGGTTCGTGTGCATCCTCATCCCTTCCTCCTCATGTCCAGTAGAACCAACACATCAATCGTGTTTCATCATCCCGATGATGATTGCCAGCAGACCCTTCAAACAGTACCCCACGTGGACTCGAAGAGAAACTTTGCATCTGGGTGGTAAGAGGACCGTATATATTGCCAGTGCTTGTATGTTAAACACCAACACGTCCTCTCTGGTAGAATCCACTTTTTCCTGTCTGGCCCCTTTAGTTCACGGCTGGCGACCAATTTGCATGCCCCACCGGGCTTATCTCAAACGGTCTGCTCTGGGCCATGGGTTTACGCAATTACTACCATACACGGAGCATTCTACTATATGCAGGCTCGGAAGGGCCATCACTCTGATCAGATGGATCAATAAAAGTTGTACAAGCATACAGGCCCGACGCTTGACTCACCCCTCGGATCATTGTGCACGCGGAGAAAGAACCTCCCCTCCGCGTAACAAGATGAACACAGGGCCTACTCGCTGTGGTGCGTTCCTGTTACTACGTACCACAGCCCAGCCCATCCGAAGCCTTCCATCGGTGTCGTTCAAAGTTCAGGACTCCGTTCGTAAAAAGAATTTCCATTTGGCACGAGCCACATCGTCTTGACCGAGCCATGACTCCGCGCTGCAGTGGTTCATCTGGGCGGCGTCTGTCGGTAGATCGGGATTTTTTTTTCGAACGTGAATCTTTCAGGCATCATAGAACGGCACGTTCCAATCTGCCAAGCTGGTCGTTCACACACGACTGATAATTTCATGATTTACCATCAGAGGCATTCGTACACACCTGGTGGATCCGTTCCCCTCGATAACCTCGGGCTGAATCCCTAGTTTCCAGGTGGCAGCAGCAGCTGTTGGATGACGGGAAACTAAGCAGGACGCAGACGTGAAATGGACCGGGACGAACGCTCGCCGTCAACACCACCACCCATCACATCAATATCAATACCGTGACACTTTCGCGAGGGCCCTGGGGTAAACACATCATCGTAAGGCCACTTTACCTACGACACTCTTTTTCGATCCGACGTTCAGTGGAACAACTGAATCATGTCGTGCTGTACCATGTTGACATGATATTCGATACCGAGTTGATCGTCCCCTCATGGCATATGACAAAGATGGGAAATATCAGCGCCGTAGCTGAAATGATCGCGTCGGGCGCCCATTTGACGGATTGTCCCGCATCGCATCCCCCTGGGCTAACACGTTGACAGGTTGCGTTGTACGGGTCAACCCGAGAATGATTGACAGGGCGTCAGGGCTGCATACTATTCATATGCGGCCCGGTAGGACGTTTGAAAGGTGCCGTCGTCAGGCGGAGTAGGACCAAACATATGCAAACTAAAGCCTATCAATCAGTCAGGCCAGACAACCCTATCGACTTCTAATCGGGACGTTGTGGTAGCGCTACATACCGGAACGCGCGTTTCGCGGTCATGCGTCGCAGTGCGTGGTTTACCCCGCCATGCGTACACTGCATCGTCGAGAGTGAGGCCGAAACACGAGCTTGCCGCCCGCCGAACGCCGCGGGCACCACTGCACAGCGGGGCAAACACCGCCCCCTCTCAGGACCAGGTTAGTAAGAAACGCTCGTAGCACTCACCATCGAGGTCGTCGCAACGAGTCTCCCTCCCCGGCCGCCGATTGTTGAAAGAAAGTGTACGCGACTACAGGGTTTGTTGGTCGTATTTAGTACTACGCTCCATATCAGTAGAATTATGTAAAAGACAGTGTATAAGTGTTGGAGAATGAATTGAGTTTTGACACTGTACCACGATGTCCAAGGACTGTTGCAGGTGGCAGGCTGTATTGGCCTCCTTGTAACACCGATCTGGCCACCTCCGATAATCGGGGACTGGGCTACCAACCTCTTGGCTAAAAAAAATAAATCTACCGCCCTGAGGCCCGAGACGAGGCACCGTCAGATATCCGGTGCCACTCTTCAACGTCGGGGACAGCAACATCGTGGGTACCAAACAGCTTGCCGATCGCACCGCCAGGCCTTGTTTTGGGACTCCAGCGGTAGAATGACACGGTTGTTGTGCCGAGGGTTTGAGTCTCCCTGCTGAATTAACCAACCACAGGATTGGCCGGGCACACGCATAAACAGCAACCGGAATAATTATATATATCAGTGATTAAGACGGATCGCGGGATGCACCTAGAGAAGAGGATGCAGGGTAGTCGAGCTTCGATGTAAAAATACATCAGGGGGAAAGAAATGGATGGTATGTATGGAAGGTAGGCTACGGACTGCATGCAATTGAGTGATGGGAAAAATCAGAAGTATGAAGCATGGACAAGGAATACCCTTGTCTCTTTGACCAATGAATGAGAGTGGAACGGATGTTCAAGTTCCAGTGAAGCGCTCCGCCCGGTGTGGTTGGTAGGTTATATGCGATGCAAAATGCCGAAAACGTCCATACTTTGCTGATATGGTCTAGTAGGTCAGCCAAGAACGATTGAAAGCGCAAGTAGAACGAAATGAACTGCAGGGAGGAGCATGCGCGTCAATAAAAGTGACACAACCGGCGAAACGCGTTTTCCTCACTAAATAGATGATAGATTCCTTAAGTATGCCGAAACGGCTCGAGCTTCTCTAGAACTTCGTCCATGCTTTGCTTGGGATGGAAGTTCGAATCGAGCGTACTATTCGTGGATGAGGACTGCGACAAAACATCAGTCCCCATTGCTAGGCTTGATGCGGCCGAAATACGACGGAGTGCTTTGGAAGCCCGTCTCTCCTCTTTGAGCTTCAGCCGCTCCGCACGGGTGATCCTGTCTATCCGCTCGGGTATTACGGTCACAGACGCTGCTGTCGACACCGGTGCGGCGTCCAACACGGAGGTTGCTGAAAATGACAGCCCCGAGCCCAACGTATCCGAGCTTACTTCCATGGTCGAGTTTCTCATTGTCGTCGCGATACCGGCACCTTGCTGTCCAGACACTAACTGCTGGAAGGAAGGTCCATTCAGGCGGGAAGCCACTGGACTGGACGGCAAAGGGGATGGCTCTCGAGTAGTATCCTTTGCATCACCCTCCCGAGGGCTAAACGATGATCGTGCAAGGTTAGCAGCGGCATCGATGTCACTAATAGCACCATTGTGTAAGACGAGCCACCGAAGTCCCTCGATCTCCCGCATCTTCTTTCTGATGTTGCGTTCGAGCTTTTCGATGTTTTTCGCCATCGTCGTACGATCATCTTCGTAACGTCTGGTGATGGTGATAATATATTCCTGAAGTAGAATATTCTTTCTGCGTTGCTGGGAAAGGGCTTCTCGCAACTCGTCAATGGTGGGGCCCGCTATAGCGTCCGAGTTCGCCCTGATAGATCGCGAAGGGGACAAATGGCTTGACATGGGGAGCGCCTGGACAGGAACAGCGAGGTTGGACGTGATAGACAATGTATTGGCCCTGGGACGTGGAAACACCATGCGATGAGGAGAAGCACATGGTGCCGAACTGGGACCTGGTGCAGTAACGTTAACAGAGAGAGGCGGGGATGGTAACGGAATCGACGGTGGTGGACCGCTTGATGCCAGTGTTACACTAGAAGATGAATGCTTTGACTTCACGCTCGGAGGCTTCACAACTAGGGGCGAGAGTTTGCAGGAAGATGTCGAATAAATCGAGTCATTGGCTTTGGATGTGTCGGTGTCACTCCCAGAAACACTGGCAGTGTGACGATGACGACTATGTCGTTCATCCTGTGAACAATGAAGCATTTTATCACGGTCTAACCTAGCTGGTGATTGGCGGGTGGAAGGATTTTTCGATCCCTGTGAAGACAACGATCCAAGCGAGCTCGAGTAGCGAGGGAGGCTTTTATCAGTCAATATTGATCGAGGGGGAATGATCGTAGACGGAGGTAATGGAAAGTGAAGAGGTGGACCCAGCGGCGTCGTTGGCGTCATCGGGGTGAGTTCACCGCTCTTCTTCGGAGAGTCTCCGAGCTGTATATGTACCGATGTGGTAGGAGTCGTAGGAGACTGAGGGAGCCTCTTGAGCTGATCAGGACGGGTGAACAAATCGGAAAAGTCTTCTTCGTCTCCGTTCCTTGCGGCAGAAGAGCGAGGCCCTCCCAAGGGCCGAGGGGTAGTGGAACGACTTGGTGAGCTTGAACGCTCCGATTCGATGGACGGCGCTCTCATCTCAGGAACAGGTGGCGACAGTGCGGCCAGAGACGGGACAGGCACAGTTGGCTTCTGCGCCGTAGACCGAGGCTTGCTATTTCTGGGTGGTGATCGCAAAGGAGTGAAATGGGCCGCGAGCTTTGACCCAAATGATGTAGCATGTGCGCCCACCGAAGGAAGCTTGGGGGGTAGTGGCGGCTCTGCGGGTAGACTTCGCGATGAGGGAGTAATCATGAGTACCGCGTGTCTGGGAAACAGTGTCAGTTTATATTGCTTTAACGGGGGGAGATGGATTTAATCGTTCCCATTTTCGGAGCAGTCTAGAAGTGCTTGTGCCGGTATCCAGCTTATCATCAAGGCTCCGCAAAGTACGACAACTCTACATGAAGAAGCTGCATTACACTCACCCGTTACCAAAAGAGCGGCGAACAGTGTTCACCGGAGTGGCTGGGTAAGCCGTGTTGCAGACAGACTTTCTCGACAATGGCATAGCAGGCATCGCAGTCTGTTCCGCAAACTTCTTGCGTCCCAAGAAGGGCAGCATTGACCGCCGACCTGGAGCTTTTGCTCCCGCAGGTTTCTCTCCTGGTGAAGGGGATGAAGACGGGCTAGGCTTGGCCCCAGCGCCTGTGCGGGAAGAGTGACGAGAACTGTTGGCAGAACGAAAAATTTCGGAGAAATCAGGTGCCTTGGACCGGATGCGCTGCCCCGAGGGAGAGTCCGAGCTACTCATCTCTGTCAGCTCTGGCTCCCGACTGGGCTTGGGGGATGTGACGCGTCAGGTCGACGACAGTTCGTCCCCAGGTGACGCTGGAAAGAAGAGGTGCGTTGGAGGAGACACCTGACACGAAAATACCGTACAGCGCGCTTTTCGCCTAAGGAGCAGAGTAAGTTTTTTTTTAAATGAATTCATTCATCCAAACCTTGTTGTGGGGACCCACAAGGGACCACTCGCGGGGAGCCAGTCGAAGCAAGGACAAAGAACGGAACGCTGCAAAGATGCAGTACTAACAAAGGCAAGAGTGTAGAGGTCCATTTGTACTGTATGTCCTTGTGAGGGCCTTGATGGTACACAGCTTCGTGGCTTAATCGCGGAGCGATTCATATTTCCCGATATGCGGGGCGTCCCTCAGTTACGGCGTCCCTGCAGGTCATCATCGCTTAAACGGCGACTCAAGTTCCGTCGAGCTTCTCTTCCGACGCTTCGTTCAGGAATGATGACCGCACATACAACGAGATCGAGACAACAATAACGGGTAGAGAAAAATGGCAATGCCTTTGCGTAGGTGGACATGGGAGAGCGCGCCCATCTGGCCATCAAACTTTGGTTCTGGGAAAGAATGGAAAACAGGTACAAAGTAGCACACGACAATCGTTAACCATCCACCAAATGTGCCCATTTCAAGTTTGTCCAATCATGAATGACACCTGGCTTTGCGCTCTCGATGACCATGATTGGCCCGTAGTCTGCTGTCGACCGTGGCATGAGCTCAGAGCAGACAGATCTTGCCAGTGCTGGGCAACGCTAAATTAGAAACGCATGTCAAACCTGTGGTTGGAGACCCATTCGTACCTCGGGCGGTGGCGTCGTCAAACTCGCTTGTGCTGAAATGGGAAATCAGCTGTCAATGCTTACTGTAACAGAGCCGTAAGGCGAACCCGTCGTGACGCAGAAAATAGGTGTGTTCTTCTATATCGTGTAAGGAATATCGGGTTGAAGGTTCAACTTGCAGAAGCTGAAACCATCAAGTCACCTGGCCTAGTCGGGACACAGTGATAAAGGAAGATCGAATTACCCCCTCTAGTAGGTTCACAACGACTGGGTCGAAGGCGTGAAATTTTGTGTACATTTGTTCGGATTGGCATGCTCTCTCGGTCCAAGCGACGTACGCAAGTACGTCGTCCTCGGTGTCGAAAAGTAGCTGTGGGTCAATCCTATAAGCCTAGAAGGAAGGAGACCCTGAAACCTCATAAGTATACTGCACCTGGTGATCCCACGACTCCAGCTCAAACAGGATACATCCGAGCGCCCACCAGTCAACCGCAATGCCATAACGCCGTCTTCGTTCGATTGACAGCTCCTTGTTACGCAGCACTTCCGGAGCCATATATGGCGGAGTACCTAGGAACTCGGTTGCCTTTCCAACCCCCCGATGAAGGGGTTCGCTAGGGAGACCCAAGTAGGCAAGCCCAAAGTCGATAATTCGGATGTTCTCGCGAGAATCGATGAGGATGTTTTCACATTTAATGTCGCGATGAATAATTCCCATCTCGTGCAGAGAGTGGATTCCAAGAGCCTGTCGCGAGTCAGAACAGCAATCACCGCCGAATCCTAACTAGACAAACAATTTGTGCCATCCATCGACGCGCATGCATTTTGCATCTCTCCGGCTCGAAATAGAGATACGAGGCAAGGTCTGTGGCCATGAGTTCCTACGATTGGTACTTAGCCGGGCAGACATGGGGGAGAGGCCTTTGACTCACCATAGCGAAGTAAACATTTGTGCCTTGCTGGATGGATCTATTCAGTCCCATGATGAATTGCCTGCCCCGCTCCCCCTTGTTTGATTTCACCATGCGCCTGAACACACTGAGTTCCGCTCGGACGGTCCTCGACACATTTGGTTCTTGTAAGGATCGGAACGCTTTGAGACATAACAGCCGGCCAGTGCTCTGATCCTTTGCTGCCCAGGCAGTTCCGAACCCTCCGGTTTGTATACAGTATAAAAGATCAAAGGGACCGTAAACGGGGAACAGGGAACAGGAATAACTGTCGGGTGCTAAGCAGGAATAGCTAGTAGGGAAATCAGGAGGCGCTATATTCGGATTCGCAATATTGTTGTCCCGTATACCACCGGCGTCATCGCAGATTAGAAGCGGTCGCGCCAAGAGAGAAAGCTGCTGGACATCAGTTGCGAGTGGGTTGATTCCCTTGGGCTGGATTGCAACCGTAGTAGGGTGGTCACCAGCTGGTGGGTTGCTGGCATCAGCGAGGACCGCGGTGAGTATGGCACGCTTTCCCAGCGGGGAGAACGGGGAAGTTGGACGTGATAACTTGAAATTGAGGGAAGGAGGGACAACATGAATGCGTAGAAGAGAGAGCATGCTGAGGATAAGGCGGGGTGTCTCGCGTAGAGCACCCCACGAATCAAGGTGATGAAAGCCAAGAGTGAGGAAATTCTGCATTAAATAGAATCCGTGCGTGCGAGTGGGCTGTGGAAAAGACAATGGTCGACTTCACGAGTCCACCACATTTTTGACAATGTGGTGCACAAAGGACAATGCCACTGCATATTCAATGTCAGACAACCAGAGAAGCAATCCACAATGCACTAGGATGGATCCACACGGACCGAATGTGAGTCATGGACCAGCTAATCGGCCACGCCAGTGATGCAGATGGCAGACTGGTGCCTTTGTCAACAACTAGTATGTGGTTACTATGAAGCCGATCTTGGGGATCAAGAGAGTCAGCCTACGTACGGTGAATCCGATGCCCATCGTTGCGCAAGTTCGTTACGTATTGAACACTGATGAAGTTACAATCTGGTGACCGACGACGACAGAGTGGTCAGGAGTCGAGGTCGAACGCGTAACCCTAACCATTACTACTATCCAATCGTGCGCGTGAAGGCCCGGTGCAACCGTGCAAGGCGCGATGTCCACCTCCCCGCTGGCAACACCGCACTCCCAGAGCCTTCGTCGTACCACCGAAAGTTATGGCGAGAGGGCCCTGCGAAAGCTCAGAGAGGAGCCCCTCGTACCCATAGGTGCGTCCCCGTCGTTTCCGTCCCAAGTCACTCCTGAAGTCGTTTCATTTCTACGCCAAAGGCACGTTCCTGACGGTTGGAGCATTTACCATGGCCGTGATCAAGCTCAGACGACGAGAGTCTCGCTCGCTTAACCAATGGATGCGTGTGCGGGTGGCTGCACAAGCGTTTACGATCGCAGCGGTCTGCGCGTACTGCTGGGGTCCAGGCAAGGAGACAGGAAAACAAACCCCCGAGGAAATCCAGGCAAAACGAGAACAACAATTTGACAAGGAAAGACAGGAGTTCCATGATCGTCTCAAGGTCGCCGAGGCTGAGTGGAAGGAAACAAAGAGCCTCGCAGGAGACGCGAAGAAGTGAATGTGCATTCTCTCTCATTTAACTCGAACACTTGTCTCGGACCCTAGATGTATTGTTCTCTACCCCAGATCGCTAGCCCCTCGCTCTTGTTGGCGTGCACAAAGCTTTCGTGACGGATGACAGGCACTTAGGTATCTCCTTGCTCTTGGGCGTCACTCTGCTCTTCCACTGCAAGCCGCCAACCACCGTACACCTGGTTGACAATGGCACTCCGCCGAAGCACCCCCAGCTCCTTGACAGCCTCGTTGTACGCCAACGCAAGCTTTGCTGGGTCCCTCTCGGCCTGCTGAACGCTGACTCACACCACCACGATACCCACCAATGGTCAGTGCGCACCTGCATGCTGCGAAAGTTATCTCGTGTCCTCCGCACGAAATAGTTGCGGAAGTTGTAGGAACTGAATGACTTTGCTGTACGGAGCGTGGAGCTGTAGAGACTGAGAATCGCCTTTGAGGATGGTGGGGTAGTCATGGCGTGAGGACTCGAAAGTACTGAGGCAAGCTTGACAAACGTTCCTAGCCACACAGCCAGAGTCTACTGCAAAGGCGATCCTTCCACATGTATATTTACTCGTAGTCTTCAACCCTCCAGCACCTGCTTCAGAATCGGAGCAACTTGCTTGCGGGTGGCTGCCGAGTTTCCTTGCTGGTAAACACGCGCGACGAGGCCCGCGCTGAATGGCGATACCTCGACTGCGACTGGTCGATCCTGCTCGTTGATCGATTTCTCAACGTTCCCCCGCTCGACCTCGTCTCCATCCTTGTTTGCCTGACTGTTAAACCCATAGCGCTCGAAATAGGTCCTCTTGGCCCGTAGAACCTCATTCCCTTCAAACCCTTCGAAAAGAGCCTGTGGAAGCCTCGGTCCACATATGTCCTCATTCACCACCCACATCAACTTCCGCTTGGACTTGCCTTGCTTACTCTTGTATGTGGTGAGCACACCAAGAATCGCAAGTCCGCGCTCTTTGATCCATTCCTCAGTGGCGACAACCGTGGAAGTTGGCGAGGGTGAGAAAAAGGAAGAAAGAGGTAGCGGAATGGTAGCCAAGCCCGCCTTTATCGAACACGGGATGTCTCCACAAATAAGCGGTGAGGGGTTGAAGAAGTATTCTTTGTAATCTCGTCGGAGTAAATCGCGAGTGTTGAGATGAGACAGTGCGGTTTTCTTGGCGCCGAGCGTGTCCGAGAGGGACTGAATCCATGGATGTTCGGGAACATTTGTGGGGTTTTCCACGGTTTGTCCGACGAGATTGTCCGAGAATGGGACGTGAGCTCGGGGAAGAAGCCACGCAGACGCCATGTAATCTACATCAACGGCTTTTCCGCCGTATCGTAGACCATGTGTATCGACCACGATTGCGCACAACAGCAACATAGCAAGTTCTGGGGGTATCTGGAGTGTTGGATATGACATGATGACCTTCGTGACGAGCGATGCGCAACTCCCTGCCGGCTCGATTATCCTGGGTGAGGCCGTGTCGAGGTGCCTTCCTTCGTCTTCATGATGATCAATTATCGCCGTCACCCGTGAACCTGGTAGGCCGTAGATAGGATGTAGGCTGTTGTGGTCCACCAACGCAAAGTTTGTACGCGGCTTCACTTTGGGTAAATCTTCTGAACAGAGCAACTCGTCGAAGTTCTCCTGGATACCCACTAATTGCAGCGCGCAAAGATTCTCTGCCCTCAGAAAAAAGTCCTTGCGGGGGGTTGGGATAAAAGCGATCGCCTTCGCGGTTGACATATGGGAGAGAAGCCACGCAAAGCCAACTGAGCTCGCGAGACTATCTAGATCTGGATGAAGGCAAAGATCAGCCAAACGAAAGTTGAATCTAAACCAACCCTAATGTGACCGGGCATAGCGCACCTCCGGCTTCATTGCCCATGACCATTGTCCAACCACTACCATCTCCTTCAAGGAAGCGAGCCTTCTGTGCTGAGAGATAAGCCGAGAGACTAGACATAGTTCCGCGGACTCTCCGACCAAAGGGTGATGTGAGAGGGATGGACCTGGGGCGTTTTATCGAGTCGCAAGGAGTATGTGTGCACGGAGAGAGAGCGAGTAATGGATTTACTCTAGGGGACGATAGAAAATGATGAGCCGAGTCAACCGTCCTGCTGATTCTTGTCGTTGCCCTGGTAGGCGGTCGAAACTGGTCGCTTCCACTAGGAATCGGTTCCGCTCTGCTCAGTGTAGAAACGACCTTAAGTATACATTTACTGGTCGTCGTTAGCAATGCGCTACGTTCGTGGACAAGGAACTTGAGCGACCGGCGGGAAGTGAACAAGTTTGTCTTGGTCGCGTGCATAAACAACTGACCCTCCTTGACCTTACCCACCGAGTCACTAGTCAACCAACCGTACTCAGGTTTATCTTGCTGACATTCCAAGACACAGACCACGAGCAACCCTACAGACTACTCGATGAACTCGGCGGGTTGCGCTAGTCAGTCAGTTGCAGCCTTGTAAGCCAGTGCCTCCTCGACAAACACAGCTTCCCCGAAAACTTCCTTCACTCTCGGATGGGCCGTAACCTTCTCGTAGTGTGCAAAGACCTTCGGGTACAGTGCCCTTTCCGCAGCGCCACAGGTGATCATCCCAGCCTGCTCGCTCACCGCCGCGATCGCAATGTCGGCAAGCGTCATCGTGTCGGATATCAAGTATCCAGAGGTGCTCGCAGCAAGATGTTCGTCAAGTGACTTGAGCGCACGAGCCTGCCTCCCGAGGTTGATATCATGCATCTGCGTTCATCGCGTTTCGGTTTGGGGTTCAACTGGACGTGCATCAAGGGGGGACGGTTATGTACGCACCTCTTTGCTGTACGGACCGAGGTACCCAGCGACGAGCGCTTTGATTTCGTAGCTGAACGCGGAGATCTCGGTCTCCCCAAAGTGGACCCACTGGTCGATAAGAGCAGCTTCGCTGGCATCCTTTCCGAGCAATCCCGACTCCGGCGCCAAGGAACACACTGGTTCACGCCGTTAGTTAACCAGGTGTAAAGGATAACGAGAGGGATGTGTGCCACTTGCCGTAGCGTGCGATAGGTGCACCTTCGAACAACTTGAAACCTTTGTTGTCCTCGAATGCTGGGATCTTTCCATGAGGAAATTTACTGAGGTACTCGGGAGATTTGTTGGTCACGCTGAATTCCACGGTTGGGGTATCCAGCTCAAGGCCTGCTACAGCCGCGGCAGCGAGAATCTATGCGCAGAAAGTGATTCATGGTCCAAGTCAGCGTTCCAGTCTCTCCGTGGAGGTGGCGTCGACATACGACTTTGCTTTGACGCTGGATCGCGGCTCCCCAGAGTGTGCCGACAGGTGTCATTGTCGTGTGGGTATGGTCTCGGGTCTCAGGTCTTGTAGGTCTTCTTGGTCGCGTTTCGATGGGTTTAACACTGATGAAAACTCGTGTGATATATATTTCAGCTGCGCTTCATGGTGCAGTGAACTCAAAGGAGATACTGACTGCGAGCGCATGTCGGTGATAATAACATAGCCCGCTGCGCCGATGCTGATGGTACTCAGTGCTATAATTATCTCACCAGGTCGCTGACACGAGGCCAGGGAACGCCGTGGTGGTGGAGCAGGGTGACGTTTGAAATCCGAGTCACTAATCCTGCACTGGCTCCAAACGGTTGCATCACTTGAGTGCCACCATGGAGCGAATACCCTGACCAACGCCCGAGATCTCTTTATCCAGACAACAGACTAGTGTTGCACCTTGATAAACTGCTACTGCGCGCGCTACGGACCATCGGTCATCAATCACACACAGTCGGTGCGTGTGTTTACTCGAGATGGATATGGCCCCCACAGGTTCGGATGACAGGGGGTCGTAACGCTTTTCTCTACATGCACGACCATAAGGGTAAACGTACTCCCCGTTCAAGCGCAGATGGAGCGTCTGCTGGTGCAATGGCCTGCGAAATACGCGAGTGGAGCAGGATCAGACGAGTGGGGCATCGAGAAATAAAATTTGACAGGATTGAAACAGGAATCTACTCCAGCGGGTAGCATCTACACTACCAGTCGGCTGCCACTGCGACTATTCGTTACCGGTTTATCCTCAACCCGAGTCGGCATCTTATGGTAGACCGAAGACGGTAGACGTCTCACCGACGGATTGCGAAGATGCCGGGCGGCCGGTTGAACTTTGCTTCCATACGGAACGATAACTCATACGCCCCGCTGGAGAGGCCAGAGTGGAATGAACAACCACTCCCGACGGTAAGAAGAATTGTTAGATGCTGTGTCTCTCACGCCATCAGGTGCACGGCTACTGCTCCGCTCGGCGAAGTTGAACAGGCGAATTCTTCTCTCCGCTGTCATCTCCATACATAGAACAGCTAACCAAGTTTGTCACCGCTTGCGGGTCGAACAGACAGTCATAACCGGCCCTAGCAATATACCGGTCATCGACATCTTTGGAGTCATGCGGATGATTTTCCGGCAAGTACGCGGTATGCCGTCTATCCAGTGGTGACGAGCAACTTCTTTCGCAGGATCTCCTTCGATACTCTTTGAAATATGTCTGCATTCCTGGATTGGTATGCCTCTAGGTCGTCGATGAACTCTCATTGATATTTTATTTTCTACGCGGACTCCCCTCCCTGAAGTAGACTTCGTTTTGGTACGCGATGACTCTTTAAATCCCGCTGATATTTCTGGCACTGGGTCGACAGAGTATCGCTTTCCACTATGGCATGTAATCTCGATACCCGCTCCACAAATAAGAATGCTAATGTAGGAATCTGGGAATGTTCTGTCCCACTATAAACCAATTAGGCGTACATCTCGGCCAGGCTCTTGCTGGCGAACCTTGCCACAATTTAGTAAACCTGGACAATATCACGGTAATCCGGAGGAACCAAATACTCCCTGCCAAAAAACTGCATACAATGAGGCGTGCCCCGCGCGAACGTGCTCGTTCGTCACAGATCAAGCCGAGCGCCCCATATCCCCGTCTCCTCCATCTGTATCTCTTCGGTCTGCTCCGACACCCTCCCCCTCGCTCTGCTCCGCAAAAA
>JBBPKC010000266.1:12359-27065 GCA_038089055.1 Tylopilus aff. balloui
TACATGACAGAGTTCCATCACAGCTTGGCTGTTCACTCTGTCACATATGTCTCACCCTACTCACTAATCTTAGAATATGAACCAAGAGTCTACTCTCCTCTACCTCACTTCTAGCACTCAATGTCCAACTATCACAACTAGAAAAAGCAAGGAAGGAAGCCACAGTAGCTCATGAGTTAGCCAGATTAGTTATGAAACAACAAATCATGTCCCACTTCAAACCCTAGACAATTGGAGATAAGATATGGCTAGAAGTGAAATACCTTCACCTTAAAACCCCTACTTCCAAATTAAATCTGAAAAAATATGGGCCCTTTGTTATCACTTCTATACTAAGTTCCACAGCATACAAACTCTGACTTCCCCCAACTCAAAAGTTCCATAATGTATTCCATGCATCTCTACTAATCTTCTACAGGGAAACAGCAGTACATGGCCCCAATTACTCTAGACTACCCCCAGAACAAATCAAAAATAAAGAGAAATATGAGATAAAGAAGATTATTGCACATTAGGGCCCTGCCAATCTGTCATATCCTGGGCTTCAAAAGTTAACTCCAGATCTTTTAGACAAACTCTAGTATAACTCCAGACTATTTCCTATCTTCTACTCTATTCATTTCATCCAAACTTACATTAGTAAATTCCTCTGACTTCCATCTTTCTTTTGCCTCCATTCCCATTCACCCATACTACTAATACTTCATTATGTTTCATCCTCCAGTAGTAATATCACTCCAATGTCAGTGCTCACTAGGAGCATGATCCTAAGGCTCCGACTCAGTAGAGCCAACCTTTGACACTATTAAACTTCAGGCCAGATGGGCAGAATGAACTCCAGGTATAACTGCAGAACTCTGGAGTTGGGTTGAAGGGATAGGACTTCAGCTTTACCTTATGTGGTGCATCCTTGCAAGGGATCCATGTTCTGGATTTATGGACAGAGAATCAGAGATCAGAGGTAGGTCAAAGCTTAAATTGTGCAACAACTTAAGAAGTCTGATTAGGAAAATTTCAAGTTCTAGAGGGGTAGTTATATCTATATTTGAACTACAGAGATATAGTACAAAGTATGGAGTTTATATATGGAGGGGAATTAGATAACTAAATCTGGAATCAAAAGAAAGTATATACTAGAGGGATTAGAGAGAAAATAATTTCAGAGTGCAGCCTCAAAGCTATGCTCCTAGGTGAGCACTGGTATTAGAGATGTCTAAGCGAGAAATGGAATGTAAGGAAATGAGCAATCAATGGAGTCACAGCAAGTTACTAATATATGAGTCTGAGTATATTAACTACAAAGGAAATGCAAAATGGTCTGGAGTTATGTTGAAGTAAACCCAGAGTATCTAGAGTTAATCTCTAGAGTTTCAGAATATAACAGATACTTCTAGTACATACTTCATTCCAACTCTGGACTTAGTCATCCAGTTTTCCCTTTGTATATAAACTCTGTAGTTAACTGCCTATAGACCTTAGTTCAAATATTAACATAGACAATTGATCAAGTTTAATAACTCTATCTTCTCTCTTGTTTTGTAAACTTTGTTAGAGCTTGATACCCTTTTTCCTTCCTTCTCTTCTCAGATCTCCAACTCTCTAACCTTCAACCCTCTGACCTCCAACTCTCTGACCTCCAATCCTCCAATCTCCAACTCTTCAACCTCTAACCCTTCAACCTCTGACCCTTTAACCCCCAGCCCTTCAACCTCTAACCCTTCAATCTCTGACTCTCCAACCTCCAACTCTCCAACCTCCAATCCTCCAACCTCCAACCCTCTAACCTCCAATTCTCTAACCTTCAACCCTCCAACCTTCAACTCTCCAACCTCCAACTCTCCAATCTCCAACCCTCCAACCTCCAACCCTTCAACCTCTGACCCTTTGACCTCCAACCCTTTGACCTCCAACCCTTCAATCTCTGACCCTCCAACTCCTGACCCTCTGACCTCTAGTTCTCCAACCTCCAACCTTTGACCCTTCCATCTAAAATTCTGGAGCATGATTCTATGCAAGGGTACACCACACAAGGTGAAGCCAATGCCCTGCCTGCCTCAACTCCAGAGTTCTGGAGTTACACAGGAGTTCATCCATCTTGTCTTAACATAATCACTGATAGTATCTAATCAAGTGAAAGAATTACCCATCATCAGAGAACATCTAGGAACTCAAAGCTAATTTAGCCAACCTTTGACACTTCTGGTACATATTTCATTTTGACTCCAGACTTAGTTATTTTATTTTCCCTCCATATATAAACTCCATAGTTAACTGCCTGTAAACCTCAGTTCAAATATTGACATAGACAATCAACCAAGTTTAACAACTCCATTTTCTCTCTCATTCTGTGAACTCCATTAGGGCTTGATGCTCTCCTTCCTTCCTTCTCTTCTCAGACCTCTGATCCTCCAACCTCTGACCCTCCAATCTCCAACCCTCTGATCTCCAACTCTCTAATCCCAGACTTCTGACTTCCAGATCTCTGACCCTATACCTGAAATTCTAGGGCACAATTCCATGCAAGGGCATATCACATAAGGTGAAGCTGACACCCTGTTCATCTTAACTCTAGAGTTCCAGAGTTATATTGGAGTCCATCCATCTAGTCTTAATACCATCCCACTCCCTATCTTTTCTCATTACATCATTAGCAAAGACTCTATCATCATCAACATCTACTCCATCTCTGTCCAGTATCTGGTTAAGTCCCCCAATGCCCTCTACAAGAGTCCTAACAGCCATTCTGTTATCTTTGCCTCTTCTACTCAAGTCATCTCTCTTCATTTTTCACAAACTCTCCTGGTTGCCATCCCTAACACTATATGCTTTTAGTGCTGTCACAAAGATCACTTATATATCAACTGTCCTAAATACTGATATGTAGGCTATCATAACTTGTCATATCCCAGGCTTCAAAAGCCAACTCCAGATCTTCTAAATGAACACTGGTATAACTCTGGACTATTTCCTATCTTTTGCTCTATTTATTTCATCTGGACTTACATTAGTAAATTCCTCTAACTTCCATCTTCCATTTGTCTCCATTCCCATTCTTCCAGACTACTCATACTTCCTTATGCTTCATCCTTCAGTATTAGCACTACTCCAATGTCATTGCTTACTCAGAGCATGATCCTGAGGCTTCGACTTAGTAGAGCCAACCTTCGACACTTCCAGTACATACTTCATTCTAACTCTGGACTCAGTTATCCAGTTTTTCCTTCATATATAAACTCTATAGTTTACTATCTATAGATCTCAGTTCAAATATAAACATAGATAACCAACTCCTAATCCTCTCCCTGTGACCTCTACTAAGAGCTTGATATCCTCTCTCCTCTCTTTGACTTTATGTCCTCATCTCTGATCTCTAGCCCTCTAACCTCCAACCTCCATTTAAAATCCTAGGGCAAGATTCCTTTGTGTCATATCCAGGCTTCAAAGCCCAATTCCAGACACTCTGGACATACTCCAGCATAACTCCAGACTCTTTTCCACTTTTCTCTCTTGTTCACTTTGCCTGAACTGACATTAGTAAATTTCTATGACTTCTGTTTCTCATTTGCCTCCATTTCCATTCTTCTAAACTACATATGCTTCATCCTTCAGTATTAGAACTACTCCGATGTCATTGCTCACTCAGAGCATGATTCTAAGACTCCGACTCAGTAGAGCCAACACTTGACACTTCCAGTACTTACTTTACTCCGACTCTAGAGTTAGTCATCTAGCTCTCCCCCCGTATATAAAGCTCTGTAGTTTACTGCCTGTAGACCTCAGTTTGAATATCGACATAGACTATCAACATAGATGAATCTTCCTCTCATTCTCCTGTGACCTTCATTAAGAGCTTGACACCCTCTCTCCTCCCTCTAACCCTTAGACCTCTGACCCTCAGACCTCTGACCCTCTGACCTCTGGATCTCAGATCTCTGGATCCTGGACCTCCAATCTCTGACCTTCTGCCCAAAATCCCGGGGCATGATTCTAATGCAAGGGCGTACCACATAAGATGAAGCCAACACCCCATTCGCCTCAACTCTGGAGTTCCAGAGTTGCGCAGGACTTCATCAGTTCACTCTTAACACTTTGCAAGGGTACACCACACATGGCCAATGCCCTGTTTACCTTAACTCTGGAGTTCTGGAGTTATGCAGGAGTCCGTTCTTTTAGTCTTAACATAACTATATACTAGGATATTGTTTATCTCTCCTTGTTCTTGATGTCCTTTTTGCAATCCCATGGCCCACTCTATTTCACACTCTAACATCATTACACTATTGCTTAGCTCATCATTCTTTTCCCTCCTACCACATTCCATCTCATTCCACAACTAGCTAAGCTTATACCCTGTACATATTTAAGTCTTGTACTTTCCCATGTAAATCTCACATTTCATCTACACAATATCACATAGTCTCAAGTGTTATCTATATCCCTTAGCCCTAGTGAGACTATCATTCTCAAGTTCCCCAGGAGACCATCTATCCCTTTACTCTAATTCCTCAAGTCACTTCTTGAGTAATCTAAAATAGTACCTCTTCATAAGTGCTTCACTCAAGTTGTTATTCTCTAGTCCCTTGTCCTTATGTATAACATATCCTCCCTTGGCCCTGATTACCTTCTTAACCCTCCTGGGTATACTCTCAATCAATATATGACATTGTCCCACCTCAATCTTCTCCTACTCTATCATATCCCAGGCTTCAAAAGTTAACTCTGGATCTTTCAAACAAATACTGGTATAACTCCAGACTATTTCCTATCTTTTACTCTGTTCATTTCTTTCAGACTTACATTAGTAAATTTCTCTGACTTCCATCTTCCATTTGCCTCCATTCCTGTTCTTCTGGACTACTCATACTTCCTTATGCTTCATCCTTCAGTATTAGCACTACTCATACTTCCTTATGCTTTATCCTTCAGTATTAGCACTACTCATACTTCCTTATGCTTCATTCTTCAGTATTAGCACTACTCCAATGTCATTGCTCACTCAGAGCATGATTCTAAGACTCCAACTCAGTAGAGCCAATCTTTAACACTTCTAGTACATATTTCATTCCAACTCTGGACTTAGTCATCTAGTTTTCTCTTTGTATATGAACTTTGTAGTTTACTATCTATAGACCTCAGTTCGAATATTGACATAGACAACCAACTCCTGATCCTCTCCCTGTGACCTTTGCTAAGAGCTTGATGTTCTCTTTCCTCTCTTTGACTTGACATCCTTATCTTTGACCTTTGACCCTCTAATCTCTGACCTTCTAATCTCCAGCCCTCTGATCTCCAGCCCTCTGACCTCCAGCCCTCTGACCTCCAGCTCTCTGACCTCTAGCCCTCTAATCTCCAGTCCTCCAACCTTCAATCTCCAATCTCTAACCCCCATTCGAAATCCTGGGGCAAGATTTCTTTGCAAAAGCATACCATATATGATAAAGCCAACACCTCATCCATCTCAACTCCAGAGTTCTGGAGTTGTGCAGGAGTCTGTCCATTCAGTCTTAACACACACTTATTATACATGTTTCCAAATTTCCAATATTCCTTTAGCTGACTTAGAATACTCTGCCAGCCTTCTTTTGAGAATAAGCCATAAATGCTCTATGGGATTAAGGTCTGGAGATTGAGCAGGCCATTCCATGACCTTATATTCATGGTCTAAAAACCACTTCTTGGCCTTTTTGCTAGTGTGCTTGGGATCATTATTCTACTAAAAAATAATGTTCTCTAGAGATTTACTATAATACTCTAGAGTTTACTAAAGCTTCTTTTCCAAAATCTGCACATATAGGTCAGCATCTATTTTACCATCCACCTTGCATGCTACCCCAACCTCTTCCCAAGTCATGTACCCCCATATCATCAAGGAATCTCCTTCAAACTTTATAGTTCCATTTATCAATCTGTTACTAAAACTCTCCCCTGCCTTTTTCCATACCCATTTTCTACCATATGACCATATGACATGCTTCCAGTCCTTCACAGTTCAATGCTAATGACTTAGAGCAAAGTCCAATCTTGCCCTTCTATGATGCTAGAAGAGAAGAGGACATTTTTGCTTTATCACAGCCTTTATACCAGCCTTTTTGAGGTGACAATAAATGGTCTAGGAGGAGATGGGATGGTTCTTGACATTCTAAAGGGTCTTGGTAACTTGGACAGTATTTTCAGCCTTCCCAGTCCCAATAAGATGAAAAACATGTTATATATATATTAGTGGATGTAATAAAAAAAGAACATCCACCAGTGGCCTTGGGCTGATTGGGAAGATGTTTTGAGTAAAGGTGACTGATGGTAGAGTGGTTTAGACCAGTAGAATGAGCAATCTGGCAAGTAGATTGATCTAATTCCAGAAGAGAAATAATATAAGTAGTTTGCTCAATAGAGAGAGATTTCATGGTAATAGTAATGGGACAAGAGATGATATTTTGGATTGTTTGTACCATTTGTGACTTTTTATACATCACATGACCAAAAACTTATGTAATATATTATAATAATGTACAATTATCATATTAGCAACAAAACTGTTACAATGAGTAGCTGTGATTAATTATATGATATCTATAGAATCCCTAAACCAAATCACATGACTCAGGGATAGATTTGTAGCAAAGAGTGACTACTATATTTCATCTCAACTAATCTAAGCAAAATTCCCACAATTGATTGCAGTGTGCTTCACATACTGTGTTGGGAATAAACATTGCAATGGTTTTGTTGCTCACTGTAAGTTATACCAGAGTATGTCCAGAGGATCCAGAGTTGACCTTTGAGACCTGGGATATGACAAAAACCATTCTAATGTCAGTGCTTATCAGAAGCATAATCCTAAGGCTCCAACTTAGTTGAGTTTTCTATTGACATTTCTGATATATATTTCATTTCTAACTCTAGACTTAGTTATCTAGTTTTCTCTCTATATATAAACTCTATAGTAAACCATCTATAGATCTCAATTCAAATATCAACTATAGACAACAATAGAACTTGATGTTCTTCTCTCTGATCTCCCTAAGGCCATTGCATAATCTTTGCTTATTCTTATCTCTAACCTCTAACTTTCCATTCTTAAATCTGGGACATGATTCCCTTGCAAGGGTGTACCACATAAGGTAAAGCCAAAGTCCCATTTACCCAACTCTGGAGTTCCAAAGTTATACTAGAAGTTCATCCATCTAAGTCTTAATAGAAGTAAACATTGCAATGATTTTGTTGCTTATTGTATTGCTTACATCAAGTGTAGAAAACCACAGATATTACACTACTAGCTACTATGTACTCACATTGGTAGTGGAGTGGAATAAAGCTTATAAGCAAGATAGTGATTTGAGGTCAAGAGTATTATTCAAACTCAGAACTGAGTTTGAAGTGATATACTACAGTGAGTACTTATGTAATCTACTAATATGGAAGTTGAGTACCACAGTCACATGTTAGTAACATGCTCATTTAACATCAAGCTCTCTACAAATCTTTATACTCAGATTTCCCATGTTATTGCTTCTCTGCCTATGAAAGGAGATGGAAACAGCCCCTATCTTTATAGCCCTTTTCTCAGAGCTTTCCAATAATATCTGGATCTCTTGATCTAGTATTACTGGTACTCTGGTTATTTGCTTAACAATCCAAATTCTGTCAATACTGGGATAGTTTTATTGCTTAGTACAATATACAATACCAAATGTATGGTGAGAAAAAGGATTAACAGATCTTGCTTAGATCCAGTATTTGTGAGTAGCATGTGAATAAAGGAAAAACACATAGTGCACAATGAAATAAAATAGAGAGACTATTATATGCAAGGGATATTATGATTATCACATGTGCACTAGTAATCATTTGGGTCACCATCATGGCTGCACAAGTGTTTGCTAATCTTACAAGTTGTAATGTAGAATATGGTGTTTTATAAAAATGACAAGCTAGCTATGACTGGCATGGTATTACTTAAAAGTGAGTTAACCCCCGGTGGCTGTGTTTCATCCACGAGCCGTCATGTCCTTGAACAAGTCCGACGCTGGGCCATCTTCAACGCCTGCAAAGAGGTCTTTGAACCGACAAGAAATCCTCGAAGAAGACGAGTACACAGCAGCCCTCTCTCACATCATTGCTCGTGATTTCTTCCCCTCTCTCGCCCACATTGATGCCACTAACAACTACCTCGACGCTCTCCGCTCAACCGATCCGAGCCTCATCCACACCTCTGTACGTCGCCTACAGGAACTCGATTCTATACCCGTGTATTTCACACGAAGAAACTGGCAGCCGCCTTTCGAGACACCGAACGGCACAGGTTCCTCTGACACACCTTTCCGCACGCCTCGTGATGCTGGACACCCAGCAGCAAAACGATCACGATACGACACAAACATGAGCCTTGACTCCTTTCAGGCGAAATATACCTCTGAGGACAACGCGAGTTTCACGCAGATCATGCACGAGGAAAACAGACAACGGAGAGAGAGATGGGCTTGGGCTTGGGATGCGCAAAGGAAGGTGGAGGAGCAAAGGACCAGGATGTTAGAAGGGAGGGAGAAAATGTTGAAAGAACAGCCTTCTGGGCCCGGAGTGCGCGAGAAACTCGTAATTGAGGGGCCGACGGCTGCCGAGTTGATCACCGCAGGTGGAGAGCCCCCAGAAGTCAATGATACAGTCGCTTACAGCGAAGATGGTGCAGAGGGAAAGGAGATAGCAACCGTCAAGAAAGGTACGTCGGAGCAGGTGGTAGACGTCATGGCCCCGAAGAGGGATACCCGACCTGCTGGGGTTGATGCCTGGAAGTTCAAGGTTAGCATTCTGCCAACCTGCTTATCATCTGCCTACACATCTCCCTGTAGACTCGCAATTCCCTCATGTTCCCGCCCGACGCCGATGTGTCGCCCTTTGATCCGTTGACTTCCATCGCCTCCGTCAAGGCTGATGTGGAACCCAAAGTGGTCAAACATAGCAATACACGTCTATCTGAACAAGACATCGCTGGCGAGAAACCTAATCTCTCTGTTCCTCCGAGTCCGACTCAGAGTCGAATAGATGCTGCCATTGAGGGGACACCGTGTAGGTTCACTCGCATTCGGTCCCCATTCTCAGACTTAGTCCTTGCAGTTCGCCCAAAGCCACCAGGCTTCTCCCTTGTCCCTAATGTGCCCTCGCCCACTGCGGACCAGATGGGTTCAAAGGCGGTCAAGCAACTCATGACATGGGGAACTTTGAATGCCACACCTCGAATCATATCTAAATCAGACAATTTTACTGAAGAAATGCCCCCACCGAATACGTTCCAAATCTTTGCACCGTCGAGCCGTGAGGCGTTATCACACAGGCTCTCGGCGAGCGCGACGAAGAGTCTTCACGCAAAAGCTGGTACACTCAACGGTTCAACTCCCTTGCTTCAGCGTACCACATCTCGCACCCCATCAAGGGGTTTAATGGCACCCCCTAGTTGGACCCCACGGAGAGCGGACGCACCTGGCAACCTAACGCCTGCTGCGAGGCGATTGTTGGACAGGACAACAATGGGCACAGCCACGGCACGTCAGGCTGATGCTATGGGGAAGGTGACAGGTTGGGGAGGCAACGGTAACTCCAAGGAGGCGGATCTGAGCCATGTGCGATGGACGCCAACGCCAGTCACACGCAAAGGGTAACACGCTAGCTTATGATTCGTTGAGTCTGTGTCTGTGCAAAGCTACAATGCTGGTGTCAACGTGATTGCAGCGCGGGGATTACCGTCTAACTGGTAGCAACTTTCCGACGTTTTGGATCCGGCGTATCCGGCGTATCATCCTTACTCTTGGTAGCAGAGGCTGGCGATGGCGATAGCGCAGATGAGGACTCGCTGGTAGCTTTAGGTTTCTTCTTGACTACAACACCCTTGAGCGCTTTCTTGACAGACACTTCCTTCTTCGGAACGGGCATGGTCACTTTGGTCTGGTCATCCCCGCCGGGTTTAGGTGGGCCAGACGGCTTTGAGACTATAGGAGGCGGGTTGTTGATAGCACTTTCTCTCGCTGCAACAGCCCTGGAAGCAAAAGTTGACGTGAAGAGGTAGTCATGACTCGCGATCCTCACTTTCTGAAATCCACGAGTTGTTCGCCATCTTGAAGCCTGCGCAGCCGTTCTTCCTCGGCCTGCTTCTCTCGTATTGAATCGAGGAACATGATTTCGTCCTCTTCCAGCGCCCGGAACTGGTTGGCTGCATGAGCGGATCAGAACAGGTCGGACAGGGCTATCGCTACACGGGCGAATTACCTAGCCTTGTCTTTTCTTCCCATTCTTCTTGCTTTGCTGCCTGAGAGGTATTCGTGAGCCACCGTTGTATGTTGGGGGTGACCTTACCCTGTTCGCAGCCAGTTTCTGCGGGGGTGGGAGTCAGTACAGCGGACCAGGAAGGTGAGGGGACTCGCCTCAGCTAAGCTTCGGCCATCGAAGACGTCTTCTGTGGGTTGGGTAGGAGGTTCCTGTCCTAGTCTGAAAGCGATGAACGGACGCTGTGATGTGGGCTGTGGGCCGACGAACCTCGCGTACGCTGCCCTCCACTGTTCTTCTCTTCGTGACCGGGCAGCCTCGATATCCGTCTGAGACACGAACCTGGACGCGACACCAGTGATTGAGACGGTCGGAACGCCTTCCTCCATGCGTCGAAACGGCTCCTCGTCGGGGTTGAAAAGCAAATCAGACGCCCTTAGCCGGGCAGCGATGCCCCCTCCCTCGTCGTCCGTCACAAACCAGCCGTCCCTGTCCTCCTCTAACATTGCTCATCCTCCCACCCACCTCCTCACCGCTCCTTCCAGCACCAGAGCCGTCATCACAGTACCTCGTGCGTGTACGGATACCATTTCCCTGGCACCGTACTCATTCTCGCTTGTCCTAGCTTGGGCCCAGGACGAACCACCATCGCCCATCGACCAGTCCGATGATATCAACAGGCATGAGCCCAAATGCATCGTCGACACTCGCCCACCAGACTTGGCATCAAGCTCCGGGTCTTCCTTCGACCGACCCTCTCGCGAGAGCGACCGTCGTTCGCGATGGTGGACATTTGTCCGTCCACGTCAAGGACTCACAAAACATGATCTGCAGGGAATCGACATGAACGACCTACCCCCAGCGGACAGTCGTCAGTCGCAGTACCTCGCCAGTTTACGTGAGGGACGGTTCGACAAACCGCCCGTACCCCGCTTAGCTGTTCCTTCCCCTGCACCTTCTACCCCCCCCAGGAACAAAACTCTAGGACGGGATCCTTCTCTAATAGGCAGAAATGGAATACAGAACAACGATCACAGCCACTTTGCTCATATGCCGGAGAGACAGGACACCGAGTCTGGCGAAAAGTCAACACTCGCTCGATCAAGGAAGAATCGCTTCACGGCCTTCATCTTGTCAAATATATACGTACCTCTGGTGCGCTCTTGGCGCTCTCTCTTCACATTGACCCTTGGTAGACGCTCCCACAGCTTTTCAGATTCATAAACATTACGTTCACGACCTCTGCTTTAGCCGTGGCGATCCGTATCAGACAGTGGGAAACGGATTATAATGTAATGGGAGCGGTCGGAAGCTCGCCGTAGGTGAACTTTGGAGGCTTCGTGCTGCGCCCGACTCACTATCGATTGTCTTGTAGAACGCTTGTGATCATCTTTGCGCCCTTAACGCTTGTTCATGTCATGGTTGCCATCTACGTAAGATCCACATTTCGGAGGCACCTGCGACATCTTCTCTTACGGGCTTCTAGGTAGAGTATTTCAGCCGGCCCCTCGGACTGTGGCGTACCTCCGGGAAGCTTGCTCACACCTTGCTGGAAGTATGCTTCATTTGTGCATGGTCCGCAGCGTTGTCGCTCTGCTTTGACAATTACTTTACATCTCCCATACCGTGCGCGCCAGCCAGCAACACCGCTTGGTACAGTCAACTGGCCCGACCGCCACTGAATTCACCCGATATAGGACGGATTGGAGATACCATCTGCGACAGCCAGCTTGCGTTGATCTGTCTCGTCATGGTTGGTCTCATCATGTACTGCAGCAACCTCGTCATCAGTCTCTTCAGAATATTCGAAAAGGTCAAGTATCATGCTGGCACTAGAAGGCGGGCATGAAACACACGTACCTCCACTTTCCTGTGGTACAACATCCTGCTGTTGGCTACGTTATTTTTCAAAACTGTACATATCTACTTTTCGTTTCCGATTTAGCCCCGTACTCGTTTCGCACGTACAACCGCGAACGTCCATTTGTGTCCGCCAGATGAGCACAGTATCCGAACAAGACGAACAACGCAGGCCAAGGTCGCGACCGCCCACAAAGTTGACAACCAGTGAATATACAATCGGGATATGTCTTCTCTTCGTCGTCGTTCTTCTTTGGACTTCATCCAATTTCCTGACCCAGGTAGACTCCCCAGCTGACCAGTCGGGCTCTACTGATAACTCTCCAGTATGTGTTCGTTGTTGGTTACCAAAAACCATTTATGTGTGCTCTGGTTTTGCCGACTACTAGCAGGCGTTGACGGAATGCCAGGATAACATATCTGAGCACGGCATCCTTCACCATCTACCTGTTACCTGCTTGTTTGCGGAAATCGCTTCGGAGCACCCTGTCTCAGCGAAGGAATATCAAGTGAGCACATACCATCCCCAGGACTCTACGAACTCTTAACGGGAAATCCTCAGCTACCAGCCTATAGCTCAAGAATTCTCTAGCGAACATGACCCCCTAGTATGCCTGCTTTAATAACACCTGACCTGATTCTCTGAGCTTCTACAGACCACTCACTCGCTGCGCGTAGCGGACGATCAACTCACGCCTGAAGAGACAGCAAAGCTCGCCCTCTATTTTTGCTTCCTCTGGTTCGTCGCTAACTGGGCGCTGAATACCGCAATTGCACACACGAGTGTGGCGAGTGCAACCATTTTGTCCAGCATGAGCAGTAAGGGCTTCATGTATCCTGTCGGACGATCAGCGTCTGACAGTCATGCAGGCATATTTACCTTGGCGTTGGGCAGCATATTCCGCGTAGAGACGTTGACTCTAATAAAGGTTGCGGCAGTTCTAACAAGGTATGCGCGTGCAGGGATTTAGCCCCGTCTCCGAAGCTTACTCGAACAAGCTTCGGAGGTGTTGCCCTAGTGTCGCTTTCCGATTTTTCATCTAGACCGGTGCCCGGGCCTACCTCCGATGTCGGGCTCATCAATTTCGCAGCGGTTCTTGGAGATGTTCTTGCCCTGCTTGCAGCTCTATTTTATGCTGTGTATATGATATTCTTAAAGGTGCAAATTAAAAGCGAGTCACGGATAGACATGCTGCTTTTCTTTGGTCACGTAGGTCTTTTCAATACTTTGCTATGCTTGCCTATTGCGCTTCTTTTGCACTGCGTTGGAGTAGAGTCGTTGGAGTTTCCCGGTACTACGGAAGCTGTCGTGGCCACTCTTATCAATGTAAGAATTCCAACGATGTGCTTGGCACCATTTTGTGAGGAGTGTAATGCTGACCTGGTCCACAGATGTTCATCACCGTGTCGAGTGACTACCTAAATATCCTCTCGATGCTGAAGACCACCCCCCTCGTCGCTACCGTCGGTCTTAGCCTCACTGTACCCTTGGCAGTGATTGGCGACTATTTCCTCGGCAAGCCTGCCACTTTCCAAACATTGCTAGGTGCGGTGCTTGTCACGGGTGGATTCATTGTGGTTGGGGTGCAGAATTCGAAGCCAGGAGAAGGTGACGGTCTGCTGGCCGAGGATCTGACCGGCGAGGAAGTGCGGGAACAAGCGCAAGTCCGTTTGGATCAAACCGTTCGGTCGGAATCAGAGGCAGATGTACTCAATACGTAGTTTTGTTTTGGCTTTCTTGAATTATGAGGTTTCGCGCGCAAGGTGACAGCGATTTTTCGATAGTGCTGCTCGCAGACTGCCAGAACGCCGTTTGGATTTTCCTGTATTTAAATCCGATGTCAATAGATTCAGCCATTGGGAACGAATCTGCCATGCATGTTCACCTGGATTTTGCGACTTCGTAAATTCAAGCCCATTTAGCATGGTACTTCACTGTCGCTTCATCAGGTCGCCAGCACACTCACTCTTGTCTTAGCCTAGGGAACGCAAGGCCCGTGTCGGGCTCCACCAACCCTCTGCAAAACCGTCCAAGCGGCAGTTTGCGGTCGCAGAAAACATGGTGGAAGCAGTGGAGATCGGTGTCGCAGACAGCATAGAGGTATCGGTGAGCGCTGGTCGGGAAAATCTCCCAAACTCGCATGCTCACCCGCCCCGACGGTGATACGGGACTCGTCGTGAGACAGGGAAACGACATTCTCAAGTCTTTGAACGCTGCTCCCGCCGTCGCCGGCAAGAAGGAGAAACAACAGCTGAAGCACGAGGCCTTTATCGACCGTATGTACGAGCCCTCATGGAACCATGGATGCTTAGATCTGGCCTCAGGAGTCAGGACATCATCTACGCCTTATTCAAAGGCACAGAAGCGTCGCTTCCATAGGAAGCAGCGTGAACAATTGGGCGGCGGGCTGGCCTCCGTCAGAGCAGTCATATCCGCGTTGGAAGAAGAGGAGGTGGCACCACACACGGAGAAACAGTCGGATGCAACTACTCCACAGCAACGTCCGCAAGCAAAAGCGAGGCCAGGAATGATAGGCGAGGGTAAAGGTGTTCCCCTGACCAAAGCTCAGAGGAAGCGTGTTTTGTGCGTCCTCA
>JBBPKC010000267.1:0-10499 GCA_038089055.1 Tylopilus aff. balloui
TTCTTCCAAGTCCTCGCCAGTCTGGTAGCGCCAGAGCATGTACTCAAGGGGTGTCTTGTCAAGATGGTTGTCGATATGATGGAAGGCGTGTTGTGCGACGTAACCAATAACCAAGTTAGGATGCTTCCAGATTTCACCGCCTTTGTTGGGTTCCATCTCTCCGGTGAGCAATTTGACCAACGTCGACTTTCCGGAACCGTTAGGGCCAAGAATGGCGACTCGAGAAGAAAGGGATACTTGGAGAGTGATGTCGTACAATTGTTGCACAGGCTGTGAGGGATACTGGAAGCCGACCTTACGCATTTTAAGTAAACTCTTTTCCTTGGTCTTGACACCCTCAAGCAGAGGGGGATCAGGCAACTTGAACTTGTAGTCCTCGGCGGTCTCAAGCGTGTAGTACGACTTGGCCTCCGGTACTTGCTTCACGAAAGCTTCAAGATTGCCACGGTACTTCCGAAGCTTGAAGCGATTGAGGTGAAGGACGTCGGTGATAGTGTTGTTGAGGAAACCGGAGTCGTGAGACACAATAACTATGGACAGGATTAGCAGGTATATCACTTTAAGTAAGGGAAAATGTACTTGAAGTGCAGTGTTTCAATCCGACAAGATAATTTTCAAGCCATGCAACATTCACCACGTCCAAGTGGTTTGTGGGCTCATCGAGAAGTAGAATGTCGGCCTTGAAAAGCATCGCTCTGGCCAGAGCGAGCTTCATTTTCCAACCCCCGGACAAGCTACCGATTGCATGTTTTTGACGTTCATCACTAAATCCGACAGAGGCAAGAGTTTCGATGATCTCTGCTTCAGTGGCAAGAATACGTTTGTCAGATAAAATGAATTGGAGGACTGAAGTATCGGCTTCGCTGCCGTCGATATCGTGCTCGACGTAGAAGGTGCGAACCTCGTCAGGGGATGGGAAGCCCTCCACCTGACCATTGGTGATCGCCCGCATAAGGGTAGACTTGCCGGTACCGTTCTTTCCGCAAAGACCATAACGATGGCCGCGTTTAAGACGAAGGGTGGCAGTGTTGAGAAGGATCTTGGCGCCGTAAGCAAGGGAGAATTGGCAGTTGCATAAGTCTTCGCCTTCGTCATCGTCTTCTACGACATCCTCGTCATCATCACCTGAAGCTGAACGAACAGCCCACTCGGCCGTTATAGAGAGAAGATCAGGGGAAGGGGTAACGAAGGACAAGTAGGGAGCAAGAGTCCCCCATTCCGAAATGTCAAAGTTCTTGGCGTTCACCAAGTTTGCAGCGAGGCAGGACACATAGGTGATAGTGACGTCCGTAAGCTCGGGAGCGCTCACACCGAGCTTCTTGTAGACGGCGTGGAGGGCCGAAGTTAGCTGAGCAGGCTCGGTAACCTTCAAAAGAGGAAGATCGGTTCCATCACCCTCAGGGACCTCACCGACTTGACGAAGAGTAGCGATAGCTTTGCCAACAACACCACGTGCTTCAGGGTCACCAATCGTAGTCTCGACTTTGATAAGACCAGGAAGAAGCTTAGGCAGGAAGGGGCGAACAGTGATTGGGGAGTCCACTAGTTTGGACATGTTGTCCACGATACTGATCAAACATGAATAACTCTGATACCATCATACATAAAAATAGTTAGCTTACACTGCAACCTTGCGTTTTGTGGCGGTGAGCTTCTCGTTGAGACCACGGGATAAGAGTGGAACCATGAGAGAGAGCGTCGGGGAGTCTACCTCAGAAACGAACGTAGTAGCTGAAAGGAGTTGGATAGTATTGGGTACCTCCTCGACTGGGTTGATCAGGGCCTTAATGAGAGCTGGAATAAAGCGCTCAATGTCCTTGTTGGAAATCAAAGCACAAGCCTTCTCAAGCGAATCGCGAGCCGCTTTCTTCACGTCGGCCTTGGTATCCCAGATGACCTCGGAGAGGACGGGAATAATATCAGGCATGAGGCGAGCGGTCTGGATGGGAGCGCTGACGACAAGCTGGTTGAGGATGACTAAAGCCCCAGTCTTGACCTGCCATTTTCCGGCGGCTTTGATCTGGTGAAGGAGAGCAGGAAAAAGAAGCGCAGCAGCCCAAGGGTTCATCGTGGCAGCGAACTCCCTGACAGCATCAATTGCAGCATTGCGAGCAGCAGGCATTTTATCGGCGAAGCCTTCGATAAGAGCGGCGTAGAGACCCGAGTTGATGAAAGTAGGCTCGAGGGCCCTTGTTGCGCCAGCCTTGGCGAGTACTACAATGGCGTCGGCTGCACCCTCGCGAGCGGCCGGCGATTTTTTGTCAGAGAGCGCCTTGAGAGCAGCATCAGTGAAACCGACTGCACTGATAGCAGCAAGTCCGTCATTTTGAACAGCAGAGGCGAGGGCCTTGGCGGCGGCGTTACGGGTGGCTTTGTCTGCAACGAAGAGAGCAGTGACATCGACCTGACCATCGACAATGCCCTTGAGCGAGGCAGGAGAAGGAACAGCAGGAGCGGTTGCGGTAACAGCGGGCATTTCTAAATTCTGGGAGAATTGAGAAAGGGGACGACGATGCAGAGCGCGCTGACGTACCTATGGATTGACTGAGTAAATGTAAAATTTCCTGTGTGCTCTAAACGCAAGAAAGGAACGCTCTATTACGCTCTATAGTCTATAATGCCTAAAGGGAGATCAGGGAACAAGCGACGGCCGGCAAGCGAGAACGGACCTCTAGAGAAAAAGAAAAGTGAGTGGGGATGAAGACGGGCAATAAGAAAACGCCCCCGGTAGATATACGAGCTACAGTGTGCGGACTTTGAAAAAAAAAAAAATCAGAGTCGTGCCGGAACCGGTGCAACGACGGAACAGCCTCGGTTCACATTCCATGAGCTAAGATAAAACATGTCTACAACTACTCTAGCTTGGCGAAGCTTAGCGGCGTGAAAGCCTGTTCGGAAATAAATCAGCACGCACGTCGCACGTTGTCGATGAGCATAAACGCGACGTACGTATCCCCCGCCCTCATAATGTTTACTGTTGGCTTCCACCCAATGGAGCCGAAGCGCATGCAGAAACGCCGAAAGACCCTAAATTGGTCACCACCGATCTACGATCAGACACTCCACGCACGTGCGAGACAGATACGTACCTCCATCAGACACAAGATCCCTACAGTCAGGCCAAACCACATCACAACCGTGAGCGCGATCACGATCATGCCAAAGATCCCCTCCATCCCAAGAACACCTTGCAGTGTCATGCTCCACAAAACTGCCGATAGCTGGGCGTGGGCCAGGGAGAGGGCCCACAACCGCAGATACGAAGCCGTGTGGGAGATGCAACCGAGACAGAATTCAATCGTATGGATGATCTGATGAATGACAACCTCGCTGAAATCGTGCTGTTCCCGATAAAATATATCAGCAATACGACACCCACAAGAAGCGAGTCACTCGCATGCTCTTCTTCCACTTCTTCGACGATCACTCGGCCATTACCCTCTTCCTCAATTTCCAGAACCTCATCGGCGCTCTCACGAGGACCGTCAGTGTGACCAAGCCCCACGTATCCTTGACCCTGAGTTTTCTGCATCTCTTTCCAGAGGAAGTATGGCTTCATACATAGCATCCAAGGAACGCAGATCATAGCCAGGAGAAGCAGCACAACTTGTACAAACCCTTGCCCCGGATATAATTGACTTTTGGGATTAACTGTTCCAGGGGACAGGAACATCGCAATCAGCATGTTTAGCAACGATGGGGGCTCCGTCGACGCCTTGGACCAATCGATCGTCCATTTATAAAGAATGCATATGGTCAGATAGCCAAAGATCGACTGGAGGAAGATCATCTGCGGAATGAAATTTGCGTAAATGTCCAACGGACGCTTGAACTTGATGTGATTGGGTAGTTGCAAGCACAACGCAAACGTCATCTGAAACAGTGTCTGTCTAGGCCGTGCAACAATACCAAAAGGCACATACATGAATCACCCCAAGAATGATCGCCATCTTCATTTTGTACGAGTTCGTGAACACCAGGCCATTATCCGCACCATGCCAAGCCGAGTCCAAGCCGAAAGGATAAACATGTCCATTCGACTCACCGTGGACGACTCCCCCGTTGCTTTCTGGGAAGTTCCATCCAGAGTGCCAAATGTGAAGAGGCTTGGAGAATATGTCATTGTACATAAGCCCAGTGTAGACCGAGAACAATCCCATCAGAAGAATGATGTATCGCCCACTGGGTGCGTGTTAGTACGTCATCTCCGTTTCATTATGCTCCACTGTGACTTACAAGAAGAACTGCCCCGTCATCTGAAGCAAGAACGTGAGTTGGGAACAGTTTTCAACGCTATCCACAGCTACCACTCACCTCGTCGAGACCTTCCTTCGCCCATTTCCTCTCGTTCATAATCATGTAGAGAGCAGCAAATAAGATGATCAGACCATGTCCGATGTCACCAAACATCACGGCAAACAGGAAGGGGAATGTGATGATGGCAAATAAGCCAGGATTGACTTCTTGGTAGGTCGCGATTCCATAACTGTCCATGATACTCTGGAATCCTTCTGTGAATTTGTTCGTCCTGTTGAAGGTGGGTGGTTTCTTGTTAGTGCGGAGCTCATGTAAGATCGGTACAACGCCGGTCCCGGACTCCTCCTGGAAAGCGTATTGAGCGACTTATCACGCAATGACGTGCAGACGACATACAGTAGCATGTCCGAGAGCAACTTGTATCTTGGCAATATCCCTTGTCGGACACCATCCTTCGGCTACCAATGTCTTCCTTCGCACGTCATAATTGAAGAGATTCATCGTCTCATAGATCACTTTTTCCTTCCGAACGACATCCTGCCATCGCGCAAGTTTCTCCCCAACCGTCACAAGCTCGGTCCGCCTATTGGCTTTGGTGTTGTAAAGGATGGTCTGAAGATCCTCTAGACGAGCGGTGACCTCGCGAAGGGAGTCAGAACGCTTGTCGGCATTGGCATCGATGGGATACAGCGTGGCACCCATCGACTCAGCAACTTTGCGAATCTTCGCGAGTAAGGCGTCACCATGCGCAAAGATAATGAACACGTTCTTGCGTGTCTCAGAACCAGTCGCAGGATCAACGAACGGTTCCACTATGTCCGTATGGTTCATGTAGAGGTTGCCCCTCAACACGCGCCAAAGAACGCGTTCAAATGTTGGGATACGCACTCTGTCGATAGTTCCCGCGACGAATCTAGGGCACGACTCAGTGAAAAAAAAAGACAGACACGAAAGAAAGGAACGTACTCCAAGTCGAACTGGACTACCGACGAATACTGATTCTCGCGATCATCATGCTGGAGAAGAGGAGCTGAGCTATCGTCAAAGGAGGTCCTCCTATCGGTCTGGTGCGTCTCGGCCTTGACTGGGAGTAAGCATAATGCAGGCCACCTTCAACTTGACTTGCCTTTTCAAAGAAGCCTGCCGTCTCCCTCAAGACATAGCGCGCCTCGATAAGCTCTCTGGTGCGCTCGCTGAGCAGTTTGTAACTCTCGTTCATCTGCAAAAGCCTAGTCTCATGCTCTGCTAACGTGACGTCGAGCTCGTCAGTGTTGTGCGCTGCGCTCGGTCCGACAGTAACAAGAGGCGTCGAGTCGTACAGAGGCCGGATCGGTATCACATCCTTTTCCTTCTCGATCTGAGACGCGAAAAAACGAACGCGACGAGCCATTTCCTCGAATCTCCTGATTTCCCCGACAAAGGAACGCTGGAAAGGATTGACGGATGGGTTCAACTAGCGGAAAGCGTCCGTGAACGGATATCACAGGAACAAATCATAATACCGACATCTTTAAACTGAACGTTTCCGAGCTCCCCGAGCTCGGCAACTGTATCGTGGGCTACTTCAGTTGGTATATAGAGTTGTACCAAGCTCATCTCTTCTGAGCCTAGACAGTTTTGTTAGTACTGAAAGATACATCCAACATTTGAACGCACGGAACATCGAGGGGTAGTCGTCTCCCATGGTCGTAGGAGGTGAGTACGAATTGAGTTCTAAAGAATGAGTTCCGAATAGTGCAGTATTGGACTGCGTACTTAAGTGGTGATGCTTTGTTTGACCTTGTTTAGCAGGTAGTCACATTCTCAGGTCCAGGGGGGCAATCTAAGGGTACATGGGGTACATATGTGTACGTAGATCGATGCAGTTCAAACTGTGGCCCGTGTTACCTCCACGGTCGAGTCAATATTTGCAGGGTCAAATCCATCAGTTTCGTCTTGATACAATGGCATCCGATGCTGTGCATGAGTGAAGGAAGAGTGCATGGAACATGGAAACAACCGCTAACAACCATTTGCAGTGGAGCAAAAGATCGCCAGCAGTTCATCCCAAGAATCCTGGGTGGCCCACCTCCGGAACAGAGGGTAACCGTCTCAACTTTTAGTTGGAACCGCTTCATCGCCGAGCTCGTCTTCCACCTCCTCCACGGCATCGACCGGTGGGATATAGTCTTCTTCTAGTTTCTGCTTTGCGATAGATGCGAAACCCTCTTCAGTCTCGTCCGTGACCCTTTGACTTGTTGGGTCGCCAAGAGGTCCGGAGCGTATATTCATCTGCTCCTCAGCCGCCTCCCGGCAATCACACAGTCGAGCAAGGCTCATCTCGTGGCTTGGCTCACCCAAGATAGCACGTGCCCGTTCAGCGGCAAGGCCTTTGGACAAAGAAAGATTGGCCGCTGTAATGGGACCCGCGACGACGTGTTCGTGGACGATGACTGAAACGCTATCGTTCCGTCGGAGTTCTGCATTACTCTGGCTTTTCCTAAAGGAAAGACATGATTGTCAGTTCTCACCAAAGAACGACCACTTGATACTTGCTGAAATGCAATCCTCTTGCAACCTTCTGTGGCGGCCCACACCATCAAGTCCGACACTGGATCTCTTGGAAGGGTGGTGGTCAGTACTGCCAATACATCACTCATCACCCCTTCCACAACAGAAGCAGTCATCTCGAAGTTGTATGTACTGTCAACAAGGACCGCGCCAACAAGGCCCTCCAGCACGTCACTCAGGGCTTTGGGAGGATCGTATTTCCATCCTTTAAGGATTGCATCTTCAGGCGAGAGGGTCTCCAGAAGGGGCACATGTCGAATAATTGCAGTGCTAAGCTCGACATTGTTAATAAGTAAGTGTTTGTGTAGTGCCAGACGGTTGACAGCGACGGAGGCAAGGGTCGGCCCACAGACAGCACGGGAGCGAGCGGCAGAGAGTTGACCGGATGTGGCATCACGGAACTTGTGGAAAAGATAACGCATTATGACCAAGTCGATCACAGCTAAATTCTAGATGAGCACTGGGATGAATTACTCCAACGAGACAAACATTACCATCACCGAGAAACTCCAGACGCTGGTATGATGATCCCGCAGACGTGGTAAACGATGGATGTGTGATCGCCTCGATGAGTAACTCTCCGCGATGGAACTCGTACCCTATCGAGGCCTGCAAATCGGCGAAAATCGGCGGTACAGGGGATGGTTCTGGCGGTCGGGAGTAACGGAGTGACCACGGGAGAGGACCTCCCATCGATAACCCCAGCGCGTCACCTGCCCGTAATGCCATTTCAATGCCCCCAGTCAAGAATGCCGCTCCAAGTGTCGCCTCCATGCAATCCTGCAGACTCCGACGAGGATATTCTCTTCGTACCGTGTGCTTCGCTTGCATTAGGCAATCTATCACATCCGAGTCCCCAGATATTGTATACCGCCACACGTGTAGGCTTTGAGCCTCACATGTGAGAAATCGCTCAAGACCGATTTCTTTGGCACGTGCTAGCAACGTACGGTTTGAAATACTGCTCTGGCGAAGTTGAGAAAGCTGTCCCTCATGCCGATGGGGGAACTTGTTCATGATATGAACTGTAGACGTGAGCTTGAGCACGGAGTCCCCCAATGTCTCCAGGCGCTGGTTGTTCCAAGTCGCATTTGTGGTAGGCAGCGTAGATCCCTCTATAAGTAGATCATCGTCGATCGGGGGTAATCCCAGCTGTAAACGCTCCTCTTTCGCCCGATAAACGTCCGTTGCCCGCCTACAGATCCGAGGAAGGAATTGGAATGCGCGATAGACCGGCCGAGAGAAATGAACCACCCTACACGCGCCTTGCGGGACGATTGACCCGACGGGCGCAGTATGACGTTTGTATTTGTCGATATCTTGGTGCCTTGATACCGGACGGTAGAGACCGGAAGGAGCACGAGGGAGACTGTGGACCTCAATGAGCGGGCAATCCGTCGGAACGAAAGCTTCGCGACTTTTCCTAGTCCACTTCTGCATAAAATATTCTTGGTACGTCGCAAATGGAGCCTCGCGCGAGCCGGGGAGGGGTGTAGATAGCGCAGTAAGATCGTATCTTATGTTGTGAAGGATCTGAGCACGGCCATAGAGATTACAGTTCATAACCATCTTTGTACCGAAGTCTTTTTCTGTGACTCCATCCCAATTATACGTGCCGTATGGCTCGTTAACAACGCGTTTCACCGCCTCAAAGTCGATGCAGTTGTGCTCGGTGAGGGGAACGAGGAAGCACGTGATGGGCAGTGTGATGGGACGCCCAGAGATGCAGAACCAGATGCCCGCCTTGGTGTACTCCTCAAGCATCCGAAGGGTTTTCCATTCCTCCTCAGGGTCAAACATAAGTTCGTCCGTGCAACGCATAGTTATGGTGTATCCTTCAGTGCAGAGTTCAAGTGTCGGCAACCTGGCACCAGTGACAAGCCCGGCAGAATCTTCTCCGTCGATCGAAATAATGTGCATCCGTAGTCTCGGGCCCAGCGTCCACGGGTCTTGTACAAAGACGTTTATGATATCCGGAATTTCCGAGACGTCAGGAACCTGCCGCCCATCCGCGTCATAATCACTCTTTCCCTTCGAGCCTGTCGAGGGAAGGAGGTAATCGTCGAAGACGTCAAGCTTGTGGAGGGCTTTAACAGCCATAAATGCAACTGCCCGTTTTGCTTCGCGCTTCGAGTTCCGCATAGGCCCTCGGTATATGAGGTGGTCAACTGGGAGCGGAAGACTTGATGGAAGTTCTAAAACAGCGGCGTAGTCGCCGCTATACTTTGGCATCGCGGGAGGAGTGTAGGTGTCATGCGGAATTAATGAGCACAGATAATTGATCAGCCCGATGGCAGAACCGTAGGTAAGCACTGCCCCAGTAGATGGGACGATGTAACGTTCACGTGCTGCGAGATCCTCAGGATCGTCTTCTTCGAGCTCACCCTCTTCAGAGTCCGACGACACCTCTGGTGAGGCAGGGCGAGTGGGGTTTTCTCGAGTTTGGTAGACTTTTTTGAGTTCGGGCTCTATTTCCTGGAAAATCTTGTAGCGATCGACATGAGACGTGTGGCCAATCTGCGCCATGATCACGAAGGTAGAGGTTTTGGTTCGAGCCCTTCCTCTGGATTGGACGTATCCGACCATGTGGTGAAGTGGATCGAAGCGTATGACAAGGTCACAGGCCTACCGGCCCCGGTATCAGTGCTTCATCAAAAGGTAGAATAACCAGGTAGACATACCGGAAAATCTAGACCTTCTTCAGCGACAGACGTGGCAACCACTGGATAGAGAGATTCGGAGGTATGATACAAAAGCGCAGAGAAGAAACGCACACAAATTTAGACCGCCTTCCTCGTATGACTTCCGAAACAACCTAACCGTGTCTTGCTGCCTTGCCAACCCCATACCCTTGACGTTCAGTGCCGATGTCGCACTAGCACTGGGAGCTCCTTTGCTTCGCGTGCCATGTCCACCACCGTGTCCCACAAGTTCTGCACACCGAATGCGGCCCCTCAATTCGGGAATCTTGGAGAGTACCTTGGCAAGGCAAGCAGCAACCTGACGCTGCTCTACAAAGACAATGCCGTGGAATGTAGGGGTGTGGTACGCAAGGAGGATCTCAGTCAGGGCCTTTATCTTGGGAGTGCACCAAGCAAGAGGGACAGGGATTGGAACGGTAGGTGGGGAGGTGGACGAATCTTCAAAAAATGGCTTGAAATCAGTCAGGATGGAGTCAACTTGCTCAAGGGCAACAGGAATCGATGGTGTGCCTTGATATGTGAGAGGATCGTCGATTTCCATACCATCTTCTTCAACGCTGAATGGATTGACAGTGGGATTATCGCGAGCACCGAACTCTAGAAGAAGTTGATTTACTCGTGTACGAACTTCGTGATATATAAAGAGGTCCGCGGAGTAGGGACCAAGGCTGTTCCGAGTGACATGATACTTCATAAGTAATTTGTCCCACGATATGGCAACATTGTCGGGCTGGAAGACTGAGAGAGTATCCCAAAGACTCGGGTTAAGATAGAGATAGTTATCAGGGGGAGGGAAGTATTCCTTAATAATCTATAGCAAGCAGATGAGCACTCGTCCGGGTGACGGGATCAGCCAAAAACACGCACTTCTACAGGCCGGGGTGAGTTTTCAAGCAGTTCGGAGATGTGTTCACGGACGGCAATGACAGTGGCATCCAGGTTTTTCTCCAAAGTCAACAAGGACCCTTCCGCATCCTTGGGATTCCAGAT
>JBBPKC010000267.1:16743-30408 GCA_038089055.1 Tylopilus aff. balloui
CCACTCCGAGCCCCGCATCACTTCTGAAGGCCAGACGATCACCTTGGGGTGAGAATGTGGGGTCAGCGTCGTGGGGGACTCCGGTAAGCACTGGAACGGCCCGTGTCTTTATCCCACTCCTCAGGCTCGCTTCGGAGTAAGAATGTGCTGGAAGACAGTAGATGTCGCCAGCCATGTCAAATACAATGTCACCAGAAATTGGGTGGACATCGAGGCGAAGCCAGGTGCCTTCCTCCACGTCATACGCAAGGGTGCGCGGGTGAGGGAAATCGGTGGATATATCCCAAGCTTCCTGCGGGCGGAGGGGAAAGACGTCATCCTTGAATTCGGAAGCGGGGTCGTCTTGGTATGCACCAAACGGCGAAGTCGGTTTCAGGTTCAAAACCGGTGCATGCGGGATTGTAGACACGAACTTGCGAGACAACAGGTATGCGAGGTAGATGGCGGGGATGGAGTATTTTACTACCTTGACCAAAGATGAACCGAGTCGACAGCGTGGTGAACCATGATGCTTGACAGCCGAAGCTGCAGTCAACGGCAGCTCGCCTTTTTCCATGGGAGAAAGCTGCTTCGTATCAGGAGACATACTTGCAGAGGAGACCAGGTCAGTTTGAGAATCTAAAACCTCTGGCTCACAAGTGTCCTCGTGCCTCCGCGATTAACCCGCGTAGTAGCCGAGGTTGACGCCGCTACGCGGCTAACCCATAACAAGGAGAGTGTGGGCATCTTCCCAGACATCAAAGCCAGTGATCCACGGCACTAGATGTGTTTGGCCTCGCTAGGGTCTGTATCATGACTCGAGGACCCAGAGCGCCACCAACTACTCCTGGTACTTGTCACGTAGCTCAGACACGTAGTACGCAGAAACCTGGCGGAATTGGGCCGGACGAGACAATATTATCATGTCGCCTATTTGAGAGTACCAGCACACGCAAACCAAGCAAAAGACATAGATCGAGACTAGATTATTACGAAGCGCTTTCTTCAGTATGCTCTTCACCTGCTGGCGACTTTTCCTCGGTTTCCTTTGCATTGCCCCCGGGGGACGATTCTCCTTGCTTGGAACCTGCTTCGCGGTGCGTTTCCTCGGGAGCGTGTTCTCCTGCGCCTTCCTTTTCCTCGTCGTGTTCTTCCCCCTCTTTCACGTCCTTGCTACCAATAACAGTAGCGTTGATCCTAAAGCGGCTCGTAAGCTACTGTGGCATTGTTGGAGTGAAGCACGTACGTCAACGTAACATGGACCCTCTCCCCTTCTGTTTCTCCTGCGGCCTTGGGCAGCTCCACCACCATGCGTTTGTGCCCTTTCCAGCCAAAGCTCCCTGTTGCAAAGGTGCTCGGGACGAGATTCGTGCTCGCCAAGAATCCAGGATCCGCAGGAACAGCTTCCGGGCCCTCTGGAGCGGGGGCGGTTGTCGTGATACTCACATAAAGAGGGGTAGCGCGAGACCTGAACGCAGATTGGGCCATGGATGTCTGTGTGAAGAATGATGCAAGCGCATGACGGTGAGGTGAGGAGACATAGCGAGGGGGACGATGAGACGCGCCTTGAGACGCGCTGTGCCCTTGGCTGCTCTGCCGGTTGTTCTAGCGCCCTCTGTCTTGGCCACCTTTGAGCTACGCGTTTCGCGCTTTCCAATGGCGGTATCTTCAGCAGCAGCCCGCTTCCTACCTGGAATCCGTCGCGCAAATGAGAGGACATGGATAGGGGTATCTGTGCGCACCAGCCATGTTCGAGGCACAGACGAGTTAAATTGCAGATGTCGTGAGCGTGTTCGGATTGCAGGGGGACGTTGCGTGTGGGCGAGTCTTGTGGTTGATATGAGAGTGGGGGACAGCTCAGAGCCGAGTGCGGTGGCCGATGCAACAATCCAGCAGTGAGCGTGACGTCACGCACCATGTAACGCAGCCCCAGAGAGAACAAGTCAACAACCACAGATGGATTGATCAAAACTGCGTGGTAAAACTACAAAACCGTGGATAGCACATCTGCGCCGTCCTCTATCCAGTGCGATAGTCTTTATGCATCTGAAACCGCACGTCAGCCGAGGTAGTTCGCCCGCATGCTTGGTACGAACCTCCCAATAATAATGGACGCACGTCCATCGGATCTTGATCATGTGCATCGGCACCCATCCTTGCCAGCGCGCCCAACACACAGCCTGTCCGCCCTGATCAAGATGACCAATAGCTGTTGCAAAACACAACGAAAACAACTTCTCCACAGCTAATCCATCCCCATCCCCCGCCCCGCCGAGCGTATCCTGAGTCGACAGGGCTCCGAAGAGCCAACCAAACTGTCAGATGTCTTCGCTGTCGCTATAGAACTCGTCTTCGTCGTCGTCCACGCTTGCAAGGTTGGTCATATCGACTTTGTATCTCAGCAAGCCTCCAATACCACCAAAACCTTTGACGAACTGTGCACCTTCCTGGGAACGGTTGGTCACGAACTCGAGGTTCGTACCGAAATCCTTGTATTTCTCGGCGAACCACTCGAGCAGAGATTGCGGCTCCACAACTTGCTCCATCTCTAAACCTGTAGACTTATCGCTGAATTTCTCCCGATCCTTTTCTTGACCATTGGCATGAACAACAATCTCCTCTGACACAGAATCGGTAAAAATCACCTAGACGGCAATGAAACGATGACATGTCTTACCTCCAGCGGCATTTCTCAGGACATATCGTGTGACATCAAGGTTTTCCCAGACAATGAGTGTTTCAACGGCACCGAGCTCGAGAGCACGAAGGGTATCTTCAATACCGAAGCAGTACTTGTTCGTATCCTGACTGATTTCGTCAAAGTACCTCTGAATGAGCTTCTTCTCCTGCACAAACTTGACGTTCGAGAGTGACTCAGCGGCAAGCTCAATGGCCTTGATCCCGCGTCAGCATCTCAAATAAACAATCCCGGTCGAGTTATTCACCTGGTTGAAGCCATTCTCGCCGCCATAGCTGACATCAACGACCTTGATCACCTTGGCTGCCAGTCGTAGGTCGAACATGTCACTCTGGCTGAGCTCTGTTTTGAAGTCTGCACTGCCTGCGAGCACAAGACCGCTGACATTGACTTTGTCGTTGGTAATAAAGTGCTGAACTGCAAGCTCGGCAACTTTGCGAACGTAGTTGTGCCGCTTTTCGTCGCGAAGACGAGAGAAACGAAGCGCAGACTGACCACCACGGCCATGCTTCTTGGGGAGATCGACAGTAAACTTGTGAATGACCTCGCGGGTGTTACCGGCCAGGGTGCCAAAGAGGGTCCCATTTCCGTCCATCACGATGAATCCGAACCGAGAATCAGATTCGAGAAGCTCGGACAGAGCTTCCGTGTGGAATTTGTTGTCACAAAGGTAAAGAGACCTGAGTGGGGAGATGAGTGAGTACGAAGCCTACAAACATGGGAGGGTACACACGTATTAATTGGCTTATGAGGTTCGAAGTCAAAAGACACCTTCTTCTCCTTGCCTTCATCGGTAAGAATTGTGCCCACAAAGAGGACCAGACCGTTTGGGGGTACGCGGTTGTAAAGCTTGAGACGCTGCTGGGTGCTGGTAATAGCAGCAAGTACGGAGAGCCTGTTCACACGAGACTTGATGTTGGAAGCTGTACCAAACTCTTGTGTGAGCATAGCGGATGCACGAGAGATCTGGTCCTGTATTCATGAATGCGAATTGAGTCGAATCAGACATGGAAAGGCGATAAGGACGATCGAGGGACCTTTGGGGGGATGATCAAACTGATCATGGACGTCCCAGCTCTAGACGGATGTGGGCGCACGATCAGCGTTGGTACCACGAAGGCGGCGATTTGACGGCACATACCCTCTCGCAGAGTCCAAGCTCTTGATGAGCTTCTTAACTTTCCACATCTGAATGTTCTGTTCTGCCATGTCTTGACTCATACTGGGCGTGCGCTACTTGAGCTAATATCTCTTTTTATCGTAGCTTTTAGCGTTTTCTCGAGGCTGGAGAAGGACAGAGAGGGAGTGGAGAAGTGACTCGAGGCGTGTAAGCTGTCCTGCACATCCGAATTCCGCCCAGGTACTTGAGGGTGGGTCGTTTGTCAGTCAGATCACGTGGTCGCGTGTTCATCGCGTCGTTCATCCAAAGGCCCTTTGAATGGGCGACAAGCGCAAAAGGGAGATCGACGTCGGAGGGGGCAGTCGTAGAAAAAAAGCAAAGGGAAACACGGGTGCTGCAAGGAACCCAAAAGAAAAAGAGACCCTACAAGCCACGTCATGCGCTCCTGACGCATCAACAGCATCGCAGAAGACACGACCGAACCCAAACCACCGTCTACACGTTCGGAAGCTTGCCCCCCCACGTCCCTTCCCTACCGTCTCTCCTGCGTCCTCTGCCACAGGTCCACGCTCAGTTCATCACGAGGGCAAGAACAACATATGTATCACTCGGAAAACGAAATTAGCCGCATACCTTCGCCGATGCAAGGCCCTTCTCGTCGACGATGGTTTCAAAGAGCTCAGACTGAGCGCGATGGGTGCCGCCATCCCACATCTTGCGCTCCTGGCTGTCTCCCTCCCCTCGATCTTACCGTGGGCAGAGAATGAGGTGCATGTTTGTGTGTTTACTGGTTCGGTCGAGGTACACGACGAGGTGCTGTCCGAAAGTGGAAGTGAGGCAGAAGATGGTCCTCAAGAGGAGTTTAGGACGAGAGTCAAGTCGACGATGAACATTATCGTTCGCGTTGGTCAAGGCGAAACGTCAACCACCGCTGATGGCCCCGTCCACAGTCCGGCATCACACCCTGCCAGGAAAGTCGAAAAGCAGGACAATGGAGGAAAGGGAGGTGTTCGACGAGGAAGTGCGCCAGAACAGATTGTGCTTCAGGAGCCCGAACAGGACGATATGGAAGCTTCCTGATTTGCCGTTATATACAAATATCACCAAGTTTGACTCAACACGGTGATATCCCCTGGTATCAATCAAGATTTCCACTATCGGGCAGCCATCTTTGATCCAGACGTATACCTCTTCATTTCGTACGTGTTCAATTCAATTGCCTCCAACGATTTCACCGGAGATGTCCGCTTCGCCACCCACGACGTTGTGGGAGTCAATTAAGGACATCTCCTCTGATTAAGGGGCTCCCTTTTGGCAGCCTGGGCTAGCAACGATGTCACCCTTATCAAACGTAACATAAATCGTTGGTTTCCTCGGAGGACGTACATAGGAACCATTCTGAAGCTGCTCATCCTAGGTGTTGGGTAAGCATGTCACCTACGTACAAAATCGATGAGGTGTGCTGATTACAGCATGGAATCATCAACTGCGAAGAATCGAGCACCAGAAGGTTATCAACCAGTCAGCTGATCGAGTTACATGAAACAGCATCGAGTTTCCCTTGAGCTAACGATAAGCCGTGCACGTTGAATGGTGCCACTGACATTATGACCCACAAAGAAGGGACACGCGCCCTATAAGTTCCGTGTGAGGATCAGGGAACATCTTTGATGACGAATTGTCCCGAGAGCTCCCTGAATCTTACGCCCCTTCATGGTATTTCATTGCAGGTTTTCGCCAAGCGCACGAAAGAAGGGATGCTGAAGCCAACAACACGCGCTCACTGAGTAACCAACCTGATTTCAAACCCCTCGTAAGCATGCGTGTTTTCCACTTTTTCTTGCCACGTTACCTTGCACCCTTCTGTTCTCGCTTGGTGGTCCTTATTGGGAGTGTGCATACCACTCCAATCGCTTGATATCTGCCCACCGAGCGTCGCGAACACCTGCCTGGCATGCATGTGCGGATATCATGCAGCTGATTAGTCAGCCACTCTTGCTGTGCTGCTATCATTGATTCACATCTTCACCTGAATGCCTGGCTACCTGCAATCCCGTGCCGTTCTCCCCAGGGAAGGGTACGGGCTCTCCGGTTCGCTAACCCACAGTTTCTCCCCACAAACATCTTCAGACCGCCATTGTCCTCCGACACTCCCTCCAATTGATTATCTATCTCTACAATCTCAAGTCCTGACATCCGATCCGATCGATCCCAACCTGTTGTGCCTAATCCTTTCCAAACACGCGTTGGACACGTTACTCGACTCCTTGGGGGGCGCGCTCTGTTACTAACTTACTGTCTTCTCTGCGTACATTCTCGAAATGGACGAGGATGACGAGGTGGCGTGGTCCTTTACTCACACGTCTCTGGTTAGAGCGATTCGAGAACCAGTTTCATCATGTGAGGAGTGGGACCACTTTGATCTTACAAGCAACTTCATGCGACCCACCGTTGGTTCTTGGCATCAGTCAGCGCCTGGCCCCCGGCCTTCATCAATATCATAGACACTTGCATATTCACTCTGAAATTACGTCACAGGAATGCACACGACGATTTTAGGATCGTGGTGTTCACTCACGCACCCACTTATCGTTGACATCGGGAAGCTCTTTACTTGAGAGCCTGGTTCCCAGGCGGGCCTCCCTCCTCCAACTTAAATCACCTCCCTGATTTCATCCTCGTGTCGGCTTCAGTCGCCATAGCTCTCTCATCTACAGCCAGATGAATTGCCTGTTACACGGTCGTGCATTTATGATTTTGCGCAGGTTGGAAGAATGAAATTACCCTCCATACCCGATGACATGAATCAGAATGTCTGGGCCCTCTTTCCTCTGACCTACGTTATCGCCCGCCCTGTCCCCTGTTCGCCGTTGCCTTTGTCATATACCAACAGAATGGAAGCCTCGGAGGACTCCGGGAGCCGCCTCTGGTCCGAGGAAGCATAGCCGCATCTGCGAAGGGTAGGTAACGTCTTTGCTTGGCGACCCTCCGCAAGTCATACCGACTATCATATCAGGTCGGCTACCGTACTCGCTTATTGGCAACCAAGTCGCAGTGTCAATTTTAATTATTAAGGAGTAGCTCGACGGCTGACAAAAGGACAGCGTTTCTAAGCTAAGCTATACTGAGCGTATGTATCGTTTTGCCTTGGCGTTGTGCCTTCTTCATACAAGTATAGGGTTTGGAAAGCTGACCAACGAGTGCGGGGGTAGTTGGTCACTCCCCCCCTCCTCCGATACTAGACCCCTGATAGCTATTGTGCGTACCAGAGGGGTAACGACCAAGGTGCTGATGACCATCACATCAGCGAAGAGCGTGACATTCATTCGTACTACGCAGTTTTTTCACTGTTGATACACCCAAAATCCGTAGGTGATCGCTGTTGCGCCCGACGACGCCCTCGATCACATGCCCTGAAGCCTGACGTGAGTATCCAGGACAAGGGATGCTCCAAATAGGCCGCCCAGATCGTAAGCTACAATCATGTGTGAGCACTGCGTGTCGTCACCCAGGCACATGGGAGATACACTATAGAGTAAGCAGCTCTTTGTCCCCGCGCGTGTATTTCTCAGCGAACTCGCTAGCAGGTCGCATGCGTCGTGGTGCTGACTATCAGGCCCGCTCACTAACCGCGCCAACCCAGCCCTACGCGGTTGGGAAGCGATGCGTGCTATCACATCTCTTTCAGGAAGTCGAGGGAGATAGCAGTGCCTGTTGGGGGCCTTGAGTGATACGCGCGGCAGGATGATGACGTGCTCCCGAAATGGCCACGGCTTGACGCGGTGTTCGAGGGGTCGCCTTCGTGACGGTACGCAGCTCCAAACCCCTAGTACCCACAGCGATTGCGCATCCCGGGACCCCCTTATTCGATGCACGCATACTCGCCGTGGTTCGCCACGGTCGCCCGATACGGAAGCCTTCTGCTGATGGGCCCGGGTCGCCGGACACCGTCTCCACCGGTCACCGGTCCCCGCTGCACCTGGCTTTGCACAGCCATGTCCTGCCACCAGCCAAGCCCGTTCATTTCCCCCCCCTTCCCTTCTTCTTTTCAAACATGACTCATGTGCCAGCAGATCGATCGATTTGATATTTTTTGCAACGATCGTTCGCTCGCGCGCACTTCTGCTGGAATGAATCGGACGTTGGAGCAGGTTCGAGCGGTGTGCCGCATTTATTTATTTTTTCTTTCGAGGCCCCCCCAAACCGATGCGATCGCAACTGATCGCGATCGGGGCGAATCCTTGGCCCGTGTGGACACTGTCTCGCGATCACAAAACGATCATCGGGCGAGGACGATATAGCTTTGACCTTCTTCTTCATCTCAACCCCCTCCGCTTTGTCGTACGAGTCCGGTGACCGAGCGATATGCGCTACTAGTGGGTGGGGGGACACCGGGTCCGCTGACTTGCTTGGCATAGATACGCCGCCTCTCACATCAGTAATCGGGGGTCTCGATATCCCCCCCCCCAAAAGAGGGCGATATCACCTGCTGCCATCAACGTCTGGAATTAATTGGCCGCGTTCCCGACGCCATCCCCCCGTTAAGCTGGACTCGTCATCAGGTTCGGACTCCAACTGGGTTTCCCTTTTCAGATTTCAGCGTCGCTATCAATGTAGATTCCGTCATAATCTTGCCACGTTGTAGGGCGCATGGCCAGTGTGGGCACTTGTGGCTAATATCCCTCATTCGCACTATCTCCAATATTACCGAACGAAGTAGACATCGTCGCAAAGTAAGGAGTCAAATAATTAAAAGTCCAACAGGTGAACTCAACAGTTCAACTGATCAGCTGTTATCAACGAGTGGCGGAGAAAGGGGAGCAAGACAGAGGCATCAATGCCGACAAAGGGCGAAACCCGGAGCGACGACTGGAATCAGTTACTTGGCCGCTTGCAAGTAACTGAAGTAGAACACACTCCAAAAAATTCAGAATCAGCTGCACTCCTCACCTCGTCTCCTGACGAACAGTGACAGAGGGTTGAAGGCATATAACATAACAAGACTCCAGGTCGACGATACAATAGACTATACGCACTCGGCGAGGCTCTAGGTTATGGGGATGAGTGGAACAGTGCATGGTGGTCGTGGGCTGCTTGATGACTTTCCGGGCGAGATCAGGGGTTAAAGGGCTTGGAGAGAAGCGCACACCCGGGGAAAGGAAAGACCTAATACTCTCTCCAATGAATGCTAGCTCACAACTCGATAGCTGTCAGAGTGACGTACCAGGCGTGTTGCATAAAGATCCATTAAAAAGTTCAGTAAATGGTATGAGGCGAAGACAAAAAGTAGAGATGAGCGGTGTGGATGGATGCGGACTTCAAGTATGTACTACGAAAGCAGTTGGAGACGAGATAGTAAGGGCGTAAAGATACGCCCAGCGCAAAGTGCCTCTTTAGTGAGAACAATCACTGCGACAGTGGTCCAAGAGGATGCCTATGTAGCGTAGCTGTTTTTGCAGAGCATGAGGACAAAATATTTTCCGGTCGTAGGCGGAAACCGCGTAGTGTTGGGACATCGTGATGATCTGTCAGCAACTTTGATGACGCCGAATCAAAATCAACAAGACGTGGAGACTCCGCGTCAAAGATGCACCGAAGAGGGATGAGCGGGGCATGGCAATTTCCGCTCCACACTCTCCCCAGCAGCCATTCGACCAAGCGCATAACGCACTCGTGCGCGCATGCGCATGTGCGGACGTCTCACACGCCTACCGCGCCTCGACGTCTACATGTCGACTGATTTTCTCGACGCCGGCTCCGAGAGCAGTCTTCCTCCTGACGTCCTGTAGGAAAGGTGTTTATACACACTTGCAAACACGGAAGGTGACAAACCTGAATTTCATGGTCATCATCATCCACATCATCTTGCTCCTCCTCATCAGAATCCCGGCTTGGCTCCTCCTCGCCAGATGAATTCGTGCTCGCCTCCGTGTCTGGCTCCCGCTCATGTTTATGGGACGAACTCGAGATGTTAGGAGATAGCCGAACAGCTGTAAGGATGCGCTCATCCTTAGATGCGGGGGTCCGGTGAGCGGCGACAGGTTCCGAAAATTGTTCTACCGTCGCAGCGGATGGCGGCACAACATAAAGGTCATGAGGCTCCGAGGATGACGATGTTAACTTCACATCTGTAATGCTAGGAGACCTAGAGGCGAGGGGGGATGTTGTCGGCGTCGTCAAGTCCGTAGATGCGGTGGATGTGCAGGCAGTCAACGAGGTGGCAGTGGACGCGGTAGATGTATACATGCTCGCCTCCATCGTCGAATCACCGCTTTTTCTCTTTTCTTGGGTCTTCCTTTCGAGACCCTTGGCCTCCTGCTCTGAACGCGCTTTCGCTTCCCTCTCTGCACGACGTCTCTTGACCCAGGCCATACCGCTGCCATCATCCTCACCCGACTCGCCAACACCGACATTGCCCATGCCACACTCGGGGACATTATCCGACATTCTCCGGCGGGCGGTCGGCGAAGTTGGGGGTGTTCCACTACCCCTGCCACCACCAACAGCGATGGTTCCAGCAGTCCGAGCAGCTGGTGCGGAAGATGGATCAAAAGAGGAACCCGCAAGTAGCGCACCACCGCGTTCACTCCGCTGTAACCCTCTCCATATGTCGCTGCCGATACCAGCTGACGCCTGCACACTACCCATTCCGCCATAACCCCACTCGACGAACTCGGGGTCATCGCGAACGTTGGCAAAGGGATTAGCAAGTGTTTGAGCTGTCGTTGGCATTTTAAATCGACGAAAAACGAACTGGACATGTATACTGACCAGCATATCTCTTTGCACCATATACTCTGCCATTTAGCATCTTGACGTGTTTCCGCGGGGGTGTGAAGGGAGAACTTGGTGCAGTGCTAGGGCGAACAGTCGAGTCATTGGAAGACATTTTAACGGATGCGGTATGTCGACCACCTCCAGCGCCAGGTGTCAATGCCGAGGAAGATGCGCGACGCTTCTTTGGGCCTGATCCAGCTATGGCAGCGCTGTCGTGCAACTGGGCGATACCTTCTCCCCAATCACGTTTTCCACTGAACGGTTTTATAACTGGACTTGAACCGGTAGAGGCAGAGCGGTGGAGGTATTTGGATGGATCTGAACGTCTCGGAGGAGGAGATGATGTGCGGGGAAGGCGAGAACTACTCGATGATCCCGAGCGGGCACGGAAGAGTGATATTCGACCAAAGGAAAGTACGTCCTCGGAGATGCGGGGGAGCTTCACCGACTGGAAGGACGGGGAGCTGGGAACGGAGCTGGAGTAAGGGGTGAGAGAAGATATAGAGGGGTTACGCGAACCAAGGAAAGAAGTAGAGTGTGTAGGGGGGGATCCACTTGAAGGGGAAGAGCCTACGCGACGGAGGAAAGCGAAGGGACGGAGCAGCTTGAGACCTGACCTTTGCGTGTTCTTCGGGAGGGCGTTGGGCGACGAGCGGATGGTGGATGTCGAGCGCGTACTGGATGGAGTGGAGTCGAGGGAAATGGAGGGGGAGAGGGCGAGGGTGCTATCATGGATGTTCTCTTGGGGCGGGCTTGGCCGCGGGGCAGGCTTTGTGTCTGACTGCGGGTCAGTGCACAAGGAGTCATGGGAGAGGAGGTGGAAATCTCTGCTGGGCTCGGGAAGGGGGGCGAAGCGAATGCGACGAGTGGAACACAGAGAGGAGGCGCGGTGTAGGTCGAGATATGAGCTGGAGGTGGAGGAGGAGGAGGAAGAGAGATCGGTCTGAAGGCCGGGAAGGGGAGTGGACACGGGGGAAGGGGAAGGAGATGGGGAAGGAGATGGTCCCGGGGAGATGTGTGGCGGGGGACGGAGGAGGATGGAGGTCGTCATTGAGGAAGGGAGACGAGGCTGAACGCAACTCGGTCAAGTCGTCTCCTTTCTTTTTCTATTCGTTTGCATCCAACAAAACAGCACTTTCCGGGGTCTCCGTGGGCTGTGTTCCACAAATGGATCTCGGATCTCTCTCCTCGATCCGCCCTCGCCGCGACCCCCCCCCGAGACCCCCCTCGCGGCTACACACCCAAGTACTTCCGCGGTGGCATGTCCACACTCATAGCAGTACACGACGCGCCACCCTGACCACGACGCTGTCCGAGGTCGATGCACGTTCCATCGTAGCCTCGATCTCGCTCTTGACCGGAATAACTCGGCGCGTCGACTTCCCGCTGCACTTGGACCCGTCCCCTCTGCGTTCTTCCGCCAGCGTCCTCGTCGGAACAAACCGGTATCTGACATGCACAACACAAGTCTTTGAGTACATATCCTCGCAGCTCGTGAATCATAACCTCACGCACGGTCTTGGCAACGACGACATGAACTCTATTACTATGAGTCACACATTTCCACGACCACCGGTTTCCGTCCTTACCGCCAGCCCGTTATCAATCTTCTCTCGCACCTTCACATTTGCTCGATTGCCGTCCCGAGGCACACCTCTGTCCATCGAGAGCTTCTTCATATATGTTCGAGTTCAAGGTCACGCACTGATTGCTTGATTGCCTGTGGATTTGAAATACCAGTCATAGGTCCTTCGCCGCCTGCCTCACACGTGTTCACGCGAATTCCGTCAGACTTTCATTCTGTTACTCGGATTCAGGGATGCGAACATACGTGCATGAGAATCACATTTCCCTTCGCGGACCGCCGGAAGACAAGACAAGGGACGAATGCCCCGAACAAGGTAGCTGCCAACAGGTAGCACCTCATCAGAGATAACGTTCACAGCTGACAAACCCGCATCGGCCTTCCCCGTTTCAGGATAGACTATTGGGCTTCCGCACTGACGTGTCGCGCCACGTCAGCGATTCGAGGATGCACCACAATGATACATGCCCAAACGATTCAAACTCCTCCTCGCCTTCTCGCTCATCCTACTTTTGATGTTTTCATGTCGAGGATTAAATGGGCGCAACTTTTCATTACTACGAAATCGTCTCCCAACAAACACGTCATTTAGTGGCAACGCAGCTTCCTTCGTCCGTGAATCGTCCCCCGTGCTACCTCCCACCACTTCGTGAATGTTCAATCGATTCTTTTGATGGCATGACCGGACGTCCCAAAGTCCGAGGTGCAGTTGGATCAGTATCTCCCCTACAGCTGCACCACTTTCAAGACAGGTGGTGACTGAACGGCCGTGTGATCTACGTAGCCACACCTCGGGTGTTTGTAGAGTTACCGCTTCACTATACCCGGGAGGACGTAGGCGACGTTTCCGTTTCTATGCAATGATACAAAACCAACGACGCCTCCTCGCTGGTGGTAATTTCCATCATTCGCACAGTTTCGATTTTCTCACAATATGTCGACCTGAGACACGACTAAACGGATTGCAACCTATCATTTGCACAGCAAGTCCGTGGAGCGCAGCTCCCGAATACTGTGCCATTTGCAGTCCTTTGTATCGCGCAAGCCCTCTGGCGGTACCAACATGAAGCGCCAGCACCGCCAGACCATGAGCCTAGCTGAGAACCCGACCCCAGTCATTGTCGTCATGTGCCGCCCGGTCCTAAGTATATACAGTGGTCATTCGTAATCTAATTCCCCTTACCCCAACCCCGGATCTCCTCCCCCATCATCAATCGAGTCCCGAGTTCGGTCCGAGCCCACTCATATACGTATTTATATACGCGTTGTCACTGTCCAAGTGCCCAGCCATCAAAGATGCTCGCTATTGATAGTACCCGGCACACTCATTCCGACATGATGGACGGACGGCGTCGAGGGGCAGGTGGTGGTGCATCGACTCCCCGGTACCGTGCACCATGCACCTGCACCCGTCCCCAGACCGGAGCCTGCGGCAACACGCGCCGAACATGTGCGACAACTTCCCCGTATGTCCAGAAAGCGTACGTGACGCCCGAACCGTGGTCC
>JBBPKC010000268.1:0-11804 GCA_038089055.1 Tylopilus aff. balloui
CGATATTAAGAGCACGCGATGCCGCTTATGGCACCATTCCGAAGACAGATTGTGCATGGTCCATATCAGCCGGGCTCTCCACGTGCGGGGCCCCTAGGATGATTGTCGGTAAAACCATCCGGGGCAAGACAGGCGTGACTGTGGGCGTAAGCCCAGGTGGAGCGCTTGTGTCTCTCGAGGATACAGGAAGTGCCACAGTGGATATAGGTGGAACAGATGGAGAAAGAGGTGCCATTGGAGGTGTGGCGGGATTCTCAGATTGAGGTGGCGAGAAGGGCGAGAACGACGATGGCGGCACAGGATATGCATTGAATGGAGGGGGAGAGGATGGCGCTGAAACATTGGATGAGGCGGGCGACATGGCGTTAGTGCGGGCTGGGGACGCCGCAAGGTCGAAGAGCGGGGGGGGAAGTGTATGGAACATCTTCAGGGCCGTTGAGAGGGCGTCGAGCTGGTCGGGTCGGGTGGAGAGTTCAGGAGGCAAGATTGGGCGAAAAACGGGACGTACGAACCTTATTCATGATCCCACCAATGGCCGCCTTTCGCTGCGCAAACTGTTCTGCGACTTTGGCAAACTCTTCGTCTCGCCTCTTCTTACCATACACGTAGACTCCGTCTTCGCCTTCATCGTCCTCGTCCTCGTCCTCGCCATCAGATTGGTCGATGGAAATCTCGGAGACGGCAATTCCTGTGACACCACCCTCTGGTTCATGTTCTTCGGGCTCTTCGTCACCGACAGGTAAGGTATGACCCCTTCTCGATCTCTTCCTGTGTCCAACGTTACCGCCCTCGCCCGCGGCCACACTCGTGATAATACCCGTGTGGGTATTGCTCCCTGGGCCTCTTCCACCAACACCCTCCATGTCTGCGTGCATTGCAGCTATCTCGGCCTGAAGCTCCGAAATGCGCTCGAGACTCGACCAGAGCTTCCGGTCATCTGCTGTAAGAAGGGGGGCAGAGGCAGACAGTTCTCCCAGTGTGACCGTGGATGGCGATATCGGTGTGTGCTCGCCGAGCTTGGCACCCGAGAACGGGTCATAGACGGTCAGTGTAGGACCCTGCTGTGTACGTGGAGTGGGTACCGAGGGGGGCGTTTGCACTGAATCGGACGTTGTCAGCGACACAGACGGCTGCGGTGCGTTCGAGGGCGGCGGTGAGGTAGCGTGCACGAGATCGGTCGCTGGCGGAGCAGACTTGCCAAATACCTGGGCAATGATGGCGTCTTGGGGAGTGAACAAGGTTCGTTCGGGACGTTTTGGGTGAGATACCCGCTGAGCGATCTGAGCACTGTCACGCTCAGGCCGATACGTCGTCGCATCGAGACTGGGGACCGGTGGTGCATCGGATGTCCTCCAAGTCCCTGCATCATTTCCTGCGCTGTGGATCAGGCTGGGAGTATGGACATTAGTGTCGTTGATGTATGCATGGATTTCGTCGAGTGGTGCATCGGACACCGGGGTCAAGTTACCTGGTGTCTGCACGGGTCCGACGGTGGACCGAGTGACCAACGAGGCACCCGAAGTGCCAGACTGGGGGTTATCACGGGCTGGTGGAGGTGTTCGGTGACGGTTGGGTTTACTGCTGAACCACGAGTTCATTGGCAGACGAAGCGGAGCCTGAGAACGTAAAGGACGAGTTTGGACAATTGACCCCTGTCTACTACCTATTCAATGCTGAGCGCACTGAACCTGCCAATGTTCCCCGCAAGAACAGCAGGTTTTTCTTCACCCTCCTCCCCATCCTCGTCGTCCGTTTCGCCCGCTGCAGCCTTGATCTCAGCCAGGATATCCTCTTCACTCGATAACTCTTCCATCTCACTGTCCTGTTCTCCGTCCATCTCGAGCTCGTCCCATGCGTGCTGTTGTACCCCATCCTTCACCCATATCCCGTCATCTCTCGAAGCAACACTGCCTGGAGGCCAGAATGCCCAAGGTATCTTTCCTTCCGCAACCAATCTCAATACTGTACAAACGCACGCCAAACGGTCAGCACGATTTCTCGTTAAATCTATTGGCAGACACCTACTTGCGTTCCCAGCTCGATGAATGTCCGGCCTCCCGGCCTTAGCGGTTACCCATCCCTTCCTGTCTGCGTATGCAGTCATGATGTCGTTTGCTGTCCATTTGAGCGCCCCAGGCTGAACTCTGGTCTGTTCCAGTGGGCGTTGCCCTGATCTCCAGGTGCGTTTGTCCTCGACAGAGGTTGCATAAACGGGTGTTGGCTTGGACTTGGACTTGGAACTCGAGGCGGTTTTGGTGGACTGAGATATCGAACCACGATCGTTTGTCGACGCAGCCGGGACGGCAGTGCCGGACGCAGACGACATGGACAATGAAGGATGTGAGAGTTCTAGAATCTGTTCTAAAGGGAGAAGTCGAGCGAGCTGGTGTACACAAAAGGATATCGCGGCGATCCGGGAAATAGGAAGGACTCCTGAGAGGACCTGCTCTTGGAAATACATACTATACCACCAATAACGGAAATGGAGACATACTTGCATGTCCATTGGTACAAATGAGGGCATAACGAGTCCCGGGCAGTCAACAAGGCGGACATCGGAGGTCCAGAAGAGGGTTTGAAAATGCTTTGTCTGGAGACGGTTCGATCGGCGCGAGTGGACAAGTAGTGCCATCACATACCTTGCCAGGAGTTCGCGATGCACGTACTTGTGTCCTTCCGAATATCGCATTTAATAGTGATGATTTCCCGACATTTGGCTGACCTATGGACAAACTGGATGAGTAGTCGTCGATGAGATGAGGTGTACAGCACACCAATAACCCCAACTGTCAGAAACTCTGGTTCTTTCCATTCGTAGGCATCGTCCACTCGTTCCTCGCTGTCTGAGACGTTGACCCTAGTTCCCTCGTCAACCTCCTCCCCGTCTCGCTCGACGTCTTGCCCCATCGGCGTTGCAGTGATCCCGATAGCTTTCCCAACTAATCTCCCTTTTGCTTTGAGGACGTCATCCCAAGCGATAACCTTCTTGACTTTGGGTCTCCAACGAGCCATTCTCCGCAGTCGCTTTCCCTCGCTTTCTCCCGGTCGTGGAGCCGTCACCCACCCGGGAGGCTGGAGGAGTTGTTCGTGTATATCCTTGAGCGTATGGACTAGCCTCTCCCTGAAAGTACCTGGCAGATGTGGTTCATACCGTGTGGGTCCTTGTTCGGCAGTGAGGGATGACTTTGGTGCATAGGCCTCGACCGGGACAACGGGTATACCCGGATAATTGGCATTGAGAAAAGACGTCCAAGATGCGGTACGCACGGGACCGGAGATGTCTACCTTAGTTAAGACGAGGATGGTGTGTGGGGTATTAGATTTCGATCGCCTCGGGTATGGACTAGGGTCGTTTTCAGTAGGCGAAGAGGTGGGGATATTGAGGTATGTGGAGAGTGAAGAGGGGAGATGGAGCGGGGGGCAACGGGAGTCGAGCAACACGAGCAGGATTTGGGATATTTCTGTGACGCGCCAGCTGTTTTGCGTCCGATAGCGGATATGTATCGTGTCTGGTGACTCAGTCTTTGAGGGACGGGCGGGGAGAATCGGCTTACAACTGTCTCCAGACCTCAATGTTTCTTTCAAAGTGGGTGGGTGGATGGGGCATTGGGCGGGTCTCGGAGTCACCGACACGATCGGGAGAGGAAATGGTCTGATCAGTCGACGGGGGCGCGTTCAACGCGCGTTGCCGTCGGTCGACGACCGCATCCTGCTGTGCGAGCCAGGTGCGAAAGTAAGCTTGTTCGTTCGCGTCCAGTTCCTCCTTGGACATTTGGTACCTCCATCTTGGCCTCTTTGGCACCGTTTGCTGCGGGAAGGGGGTGGTCCACTCGTGCCTGAGCACCGTGATGTCGCTCGGGATAGGTCTCTTGAGGACGATGGAGCCCGCCAATACTCTGGTGTCGTCGAGAAAGGCCTTGTCAAGCTTGACGAATTGGCTCTGGAGGCTCCGGGAGTTTCTGGCAGTCTGGTCTGCGGGTGATGCCTTCCTCTTGCGCTTCGCGTGGTGCTGTTCTGGTGATGGAGGGGCATCACCACGCTTGATCGCCCGCTTGAACTTGAGCTGGGCTTTGCGCTGTTTTCCCGATAGCGGTGGCATTGGTCGAAGAGGAGGACTGTCGTCGTCTCTGCTGACTGCACCAAGCTCAGCCCCTCAACCTATCGACAAGCCATGTCGTGCTTGAGAGCGGCGAACCCATACCGTAGTACGTATACGACGTGGATCAAACTAGAATAGGCCCCCCTGCGCTCCTCTCCGACGAATTGTCGCAAACCCGCACCTGGGACAACTAATCTGGCAACGTCAAGCCCATCGTCGTCGGTCGTGGTCCCCTCCGTCCTAGTTCTCTTGCCCGTAATGCATGAACACGTCGTGTGTTCCACATCTTCGTCCTCTAATTCGCGTCAGTGAGTACACCTAGGCTTCCTCTCTCCGAACACAGACGCTAGTTGCATTTTGCAGTGGGCGCGCGGCTGGTACCCAAGGTGGTCATTCAGAACAGCCAGCGCCTCTCCTTGGGGGGGAGGTAGGGTGTTGATACGCGTTTCAGTCGAAATCGTGTTTCATTGTAGGGTAGACGACGATAAATAGCATTACATACTCTCCCTGTCGCTTCCACGCCTCGTCATCAACGCCATCGCTCCTGTGTCCCGTCCCACGCTGCCTTCGCCTCTTTTCTCATCTGCGCATCGGAGCGTCTCTCTTTTCGTCTCCAGCATGCCCGTCGCAGCACCTCCACGCCAGTCCGACCCTATCACCACCGGTCGGCGGGTCCTTCCCAGAAACAAGGATTTCTTGAACAAGCATGGCCACAGACACCACTCATTCGATCCGGAGAAGGCCCCATATCCATTGAGCTATGACAGGCAGGTCCTGGAACTGTGAGTGATCCCCCTACCCGCTCCCTGAGCAGTGTGCTCACCAATCTCCCCCTTTCCAATCACGCGTCGCACGTCTCATCGCAGCGAGAGCTTGGACCTCAGCTTCCTCTTACCTTTGACGAAATCAGTGTCCATAGCCTCCTTTACGGACGGCCCACCACAACGCTCGCTGGATCTGGGCTGTGGTGTACGTATATCCTTTCATCATACCCTTCCCTGCTAGTTTAACCCCCGCTGTCCGGTATTTTGCCTAACACTGACATCCATACTCTTTTATTCCAGGGTGGGACGTGGGTTCTTGAGGCTGCTAAAGAGTGGCCAGACTGCCGTTTCGTATGTACGATTAACCGAGACACGTATCCGTGTGTTCTCATGTGTTATCTTCAGGTTGGGTTCGACCTCGTCGACGTTCAAGTACCCCTGTCATTATTAGGGCCAGAGGTTTCCAGCCGTGTAAGTTGGGTGCACGGTAACTTGTATGTACCCCTTCGGGGCACTCGGGCCCATTCGGAGGTTACCTGACGAACTGCAACGTCTCAGCTTAACGACAAAGTTGCCATTTGACGACGACGAGTTCGACCATGTCCGCATGAATGATCTGGGCAGGGGCATTCCCGAGAACAAGGCAAGTATCTACCACCTCCAGATATTGTTTGGTTTCGTTGCATTTTTTGACATCCTCTTTTCTCGTGCCATTTGCCGTGCAGTGGGGGGTATTGCTTGAAGTAAGTTGCGTCCTTCTATTCAGTAAAACACAGATGTTCATGAATTCCGCAGGAGGTCAACCGCGTCTTGAGTCCAGGGGGTATCGTGGAAGTGATTGAGCACGGTATGTCTACCCCTCTCCTCCGTAGTGACATCTAACAATTAAGTTGAGCAGATATTATATTCCCTATTCTCCCGAGTTGGTTTACGACACCTCTGCGTGTACGCAACAAACGATCCGAACCGATACATCATCCCAACGGCATGCATCCCCGTGGAGAAACGCAGTCAATCTCATCAGCGGATCCACTATCGCTACCACACGACCACGTACTTCTCGAAAGACTGTACTATGGGGTATTTGAAAATCGGTTCATCAATCTGCGACCCACCGGTGGGTGGCCGTATCCCTCTAGTGTGACTAGTGTATTGATTAGATGCAAGCCATTCTTCCGATCCACTTTACATCCAATTTCCGACAAGTGATCATGGCACCCATTATACACATCCGTATGCCTGCAGTACCGCCACTACCGGCACTTCCACAACCTCTCCCGGCCAATGCAGTGTTGATGAGCGTAGACCCAGATAAGCCCGAGACAGGCTCGTTGCCATCTGGGTTATCTGACATGCCGACTCTCCGACCTGGCTCCGCTTCCTTTTCAACAGATTCGAGACGAACCAGTCATTCGGCGTCAACAGAAAAGTCCTCTTTGTTCGATCGGAGCTATTCTATGTCAGACGCCAACACACAGCTGACGAGTCACTCTGGCGATCTACCTTCACCTAGATCCCCCAAAACGATACAAACCACCAAGTTGCCGTCCTATGTTGTGGACTGGTCGTCCGCTGAAAGTACGATGGGCTCTGGCTCCAACTCGCGCTTCCTCGTCCCATTGGAGAAGGTCGACAAGCTAAACGAAAACACGCTAGCGATGCAACTCTACTGGAGTTACCAGAGTGTACTTGCTTGTCAAGAATCGATGTGGGAAGAACTTGCGGACAGGATGAGAAACCGATCCAGTGAACTGAGGGAGTTGGGTTGGGAAAGTGACCCTGAGCTAAACGAATTGGACAGTAGGGCCAGGTTTGATGTGCTAATCGAGCGTTACAAGAGGTGAGTTTGCGACTCGCTGCGTTGACGTCGTGGATGCTGAGAGGGTAACGCAGAGACATGCATGTACGGGTATCATTGTGGTGTTCGCTGGCCGAGATGGGATGGCCAGTGCCTCCACGTGAACTGCTGTCAAAGGCTGAGCTTGTGGAGGAAGAAAGGTTACATCACGCGATGCTCGAGGCGAGACGGTTGTTTGCGGGCGAAAGTGACCTCACCTACTGTCGCTCCATTCGGTCATTTGTGGGCTCCAAAAGCTGTTGACCTGCTCCATCGGATTTATCTTCTCTGCTGCCCATCAAACACCACTCTCCACGTACCACTCACACCGAGTCCTTTTGCAGGACAACATATCACGATGACATGATACCTCTTCCCGCGATGCGCTCGAAGGACGATTTTTGGACTAACGAATTACGATGCACGTTATTTTTTATGTATTTCATTGCTTTGGCTATCGTCGTGTAGAGTGAATGGATTAATGAGATGAACACGAGTACCGAGTTCCTTCGGTTCTTGCATACGGAGAAGAATCAAGTGTAATGAAAATAAAACATATCTTAATTTGGACCGGCGAATGCCGAGGGGGTGGCAGGTGCATTTTTCGGCGGGCAGTGGTGTTTGGCCATATGCCAGCACGAAAGTCAAAGACGAGCGTGTCCAGCGCGGTTTTATCGCGCCATGCTGCTCACAACATCGTGCACGGACCAGCGGTGACCACTAACAAGCCCGAACCCCCACCGCGACGATGGCGCTGGCACCCGCTCGCCGATTCCAGTGCTAGCGCACATCCTCCCGTATTCACCAGAGACGGCAGGTGCGTCTCCTTTCGCGCTATATCGAGCCCTCACTCGACCCTACCCCCAGCCATTTCTTCTCCATCGTCGGCTCCACTATTAAAATACACTCGGCGACCTCCGGAAAGATCATATCCACGCTGCCCGGATCACAAGATGGAGGCCACAGTGACATTATCACCTCCGCTGTCTTGAGCCCTCAGAATCCATTCCAGCTCATCACTGCATCGTTGGATGGAACTATAAAGATCTGGGACTTCCCCGAGGGCATGCTGTTGCGCACTATTGGCCTCGACCAATCTATACATCACGTGTGCACACATGAGAAAATCAAGGACCATGTCTTCGTAGCCGCGGCCAAGAAAGAGCACCAAAGCTCATGTAAGCCTTGTCAAAGGTCTTTTGGATGACAGCTATTCATGTCCTTTAGCACAAGACCCCCATCGAGCCGGGAATACCGACGTTATCCAGGATGAGACCTGCGTAGTCCTCCGAGTTTCCCTCAAGACCCAAGGATCGAGTAGCCCAGAAAAGGTTCGGAAACCGTCCCAAGTCGTATCGATTGGGAAAATTAATGTGACAGCCGGCCTCGCGGTCTCTGCAAGTGGCGAACGATTGATCGCTGTCGCAGGTCACAAAGCATATGTCGCGCAAATCTCAAACCTCAAATCAGGCTTCACCAAATTCGTATCTCCAGAGCGCCTCACCTGTCTTGCCGTGCACCCGTCAGAAGACTATTTTGCAACCGGTGATACCAAGGGTGTCGTACGACTGTGGTACTGTCTGGATTCCAGGCTTGTAAAGGTGATGGGGGTAGAAAAGAAATCCCAGACGTCGACACTTCATTGGCACGCTCACGCGGTCTCTTCCATCGCTTTCACTGCTAATGGCGCGTATTTGCTGAGCGGTGGCGAGGAGTCTGTCCTGGTCATATGGCAGCTGCATTCTGGTAAGCGAGAGTTCGTCGCTCGAGTCGGTTCACAGATAGCAAGCATTGTCGTTTCCCCATCGAGAGCGGCAGAGGAAGAGTATCTTTTGGGACTCGCCGATGCTAGCTATGCATTTGTAAGTTCAGCTACACTCAAGCTTTCACGTGTTTTCGCCCGAATGAGACTAGGTATACCAATGACTTCCCGTGCGAAATGCGACATCTCATGATATCACAGAACCCTTTGCATCGAACTCTTGGCCATCTTCATCTTTCGTACCACTCGCTTTTCATCAGCCCTCGGAAACCCTTATCCTTCCCTCCTCTCACCCGTCTTCTCTTCAAACATACTCTCCTTCCGCCTTCACCCTCGTAGCCGAACTCGAAGTCTCACCATCAAATCGCGTTTCCAGACGAGAGGACAAGGCCCTCGAACCTGCTCGTGTTGAGCGAGTCGTTATTTCTCCCAGTGGTGAATGGATGGCTACGATTGACAGACGTGAAGGTGACGAAACATTTCGCGGCGAGATATACCTCAAGTTCTGGTACTGGGATAAAAAAACGGCATTTTGGATATTGAATACAAGAATCGATCGACCGCATGGATTGGCAAAAATTACTTCCATGTCATTTCGTCCGGGGATGGAGGATGAACTGGTTGTGACCACTGGGGAAGATGGGAATGTGAAGGCGTGGCGGATACGAAAGGTCAGGAACAAGAAAGGAAGTGAGGAGAGTGAGTTTTCCCGTTTAGCCACCGAGACAACAAATTGACCTTGATGCCGAACCTACAGTTTCGTGGACATCAAGATCCAGTTTTAGTCACAGATCAGATATCCCTAGACATACATCGTGGTCGCACGATGGATCTCTCTTGGTCGTCCCCACTGGCAATTCAGTCGTCGTCTACGATCCCGACACCAATGTTGTCCAGCAGTCGTTCGTTCTTCAAGAGTGTTGTCGGCCTTGTGAAGCCCACTTTATTGGTAGGAGCGGGCGGTACTTGGCTGTCATGGGAGGGTTAGACTTGGTTGTTTGGGATGTCCTTTCTCAGTCAGGTGCTTCCCCTTTCAAATTTGCAGCTGCGTGATGTTCACAAATTTTTATCTTAGTAACGTGGCATCAAAAAAATCGATATCCATACGCCATGCTCGTGTCGCATCCCCATCACGATACTTTCATCACTATTCATTCCACCATCCTAGACTCGACGTCGTCGTCAGTCACTCTGTTTCGTTCCACTTCTTCCACTCCGCTAATGGAGTACACCATTCCATTCGGTGTTCTCAACATCGCCTGGCTTCATCAGCCAACGCTCCCCCTTTCTGGCGATTTCTCGTTAGTGGCCTTGACGCACAAATATGACGTCGTAACCATGGGAGACGACGTCACACTTCCCGAGGACCCTGGAGCGTCTGCCAGGGCATTTCAGAAAGGCGCGGCACCGCCACGAAGATCGTTGTTTGAAGAAATGTTTGGTGTCCCTGCAATCGCGAGTCTGTCGAACTTCAGCGGACAGACTCACGAAACGATGGCAGATCAGAGATCGGGCGGTGGTATTACGGTACCGTGGCGAAGTAGTGACACCGCGAACTTCTTCGATGCGCCCTCGCATCTTATGCCGCCTATAGAAACATTCTTCGAGCCTCTGATTGATTCATTCTTGAGACTACGGACTGCGGATGATGAGATTTGTGCGGCAGAAGCTGAGGATGGGGCCACTGAAGCAGAGGACGATATGCAGGTCGATCTCGTTCCGGAAACCGATCTCGTCAACACGTCAGTGCCATCTAACGAGGCAGTCCTCGGTGTGTTTGTCCCCCTGTTCAAAGAGATGGCAGGTAAGCCCATTCGACCGCCGTCGTTGATTGTTGTATTTCTTACGCCCGTCACAGATGCCCCAGATTACTCTTACCGACGTGACAAAATTGCCGCCCTACCAAAGGTGGTCAACGGGTTTTCCAGAAATCATGCTCGCCCCGTCTCGCGTGCTCCCCCAAAAAATTCCGTCCACTCCCTCTCACCGGATCGATCTACGCAATCGGTCACCACCAAAACTGGTAGAAAACGCAGTAGGCCGTCGCTGGGTTGATGATGCTTACGATCCACAGGCGGGTTAGGATGTGAATGCTGAGTATTTCATATATTTACATCATTGCATTCTTAGCTGGCACCTTGTCGCAAGCAACACTACAGAGCTATGTCTTGCCGCAAATGTAGCCTAGTCCTTTCCACTTGCGCTCGAATGAAGATGGTATGTAGGAAATGGTTTGTCGTCTAGACGTAGCCTCAAATCAAACCTGCTACTTTCTGTGCCAGGAATGCTTGAGATTGAGGAGTAGTGATACACCTCTCATCACGTCTTTCGGGGGCCCCACTTGCGAAGATGCCAGAGAGAGCAATGATAATGCTGATTCCATGCACGCGTCGTTGGGATCAGTGTGATCCTGAACCTCTTCAGACCCAAGTCTAGTGTACGCTTCCCTGGACAACTTTCGGCGCTTAGATTGACGTTCGCAAGCCCACTCGAGTGTTCGTAGTCTCTTCCACCTGGCGTCCTTTTCCTTTGTCTGCTCGGTATGCTCTTGCTCGACTGTCTGATCCTCTGTGTTTGACTCAGCTGCCGCGATCACGTTCTCCGACAGGGTCCCCGGTAAATGCAGGTCGGCATCCTGGACGTCCAACGCTTCGCCCTTCAACTCCGCAGACTGCGAGTGTCCTCTCGGCCTTGACGCCAACGCGTTCAGGGTGTCGATCAATGGTTTGATCCTGACGATCGCCTTGGCCGCAATCGCGTTCAGTCCATTGGCCTGCACAGCGTCCGTAGCGGGATCGACATCGTGACCTAGCGCGTCCAGCGTGGCATTGTGCGACGGGGAGGACACCGCGCGCAGACTTGAGTCCAGCCGCGTACGTCCCGAGCGGCTGTCCGACCTGCCCGCAGGCGATGGTTGACCCCGCTTCGACGTTTGTCGTTTGTTCTGGAACCAGATCGTGATGGTCTTGTAATCCCTGTAGCGGGGCACGGGGACGCGCCGTACGTGGTTCAACGGAGGGGTGTATGAGAACGCGGCCCGACGAGGAGCGAGTGACTCACATTCCCAATTCGGCTGCAAGGTCTTTCTTTTGCTGGCGGGAGGGATGAGTGTCTTGCTTGAACACGTCCTCAAGGCGGGCGAGTTCTGCGGTTGACAAGCGGTGTCGAGCTTTCTTGCTGGACGTCGCGGGGGTGTTCTCTGGCTGAGATGGTCCACGGTTCTCTTTTCCATCCGAGGGCTGGGTAATGGAGGTGCGACGGGTGCTTCTGGGGGCGGTACGCATCTGTAAAGGAGGGTGGGGTAGGCTGTGGTCTTTGGCTATGAACAAGTGCGCTCAGGGG
>JBBPKC010000269.1:8873-21818 GCA_038089055.1 Tylopilus aff. balloui
CTTACAAGCTAATGAATACAAACTATCTGTTGAATGAGCATGCATTATTATAGCACATGACTGTGATACTCAACTTTCAATTATATTATATTACTATGTATATATAATTAGCTGAGTTTGAATATACATTGAAACTCTCTTGACTTCATACCACCATCATCTAAGCATCTCACTACTCTCAGATACAATGTAAGTAGTAGCTAGATAGATAGTACTTCAACACTACCCCCATTACCCAATGAGCCAACATGACAACAAGTTGAGCTCCAGAGTGCTGAGCTTGAGGAGGAGCAAACCAGGCACCCAAGCCTTGATGCTGGGCTCACTGAACATGATGCATATATGACAGCACCATCTGGCCACACTGAGGACCAAAGAAAGCAACCCAAGGACCTGCGAAATGTGTCAGAAGACGAGCAAGTCAGGCTGAATATCAAAATGAACGCATTGGGAGTGTCAGGGAGTGGCGACGACACTAGGACACAGCCGAAGAACATGTCAGAACAGCAGCGTGAACAGCCAGAGAGAAAACGGATGAAGGACTTAACCCACGTACGCAAATGGGGATCTGTGGCCTACGAACGAACGGAGCGCGGAGATAAGCTCACCTGGCGAGCGGAAAAGATCGAATAGACGAACAAACGGAGAATGCTCACCGGGTGCATTGGCCGTCCAAACATATCGTTACCGTCGAGCGCAACGCGTACTGGAACCCAGCGCCTCACTACATCGAAGGGGAGAGAGAAGGAATGCTGCCAAGCGATGTCACGCTGGCGCATGTACCTGACCCTCTATTACCCAGCACCGCAAAGCCCCGGCAATCTCGGCTATCATCAGGCATAGCCACCACAGCACTGCATGTGTTAGTCGCTTCACTACCAACCAGCCCCGTCCGAAATGCGCGCGCCAGCCAAGCCAGCGCATCCGCGACATTATCAATGGCAAGGCTGCAGATCCTGCACCACCCTGCGGCATCCAACTCCCTGACTCGGTAATTGAAACCGTTGAACCTCACACAGGCCCTGCTACACCTGAGGGGGAGGGAACGGCCGACCAAATACTCGCCGCGACTGACTACGATGACGACGTAGAACTAGCTCTGACACTAAACGAAACAATCGCGGAGGCCGAAGCACTTGAACCCACTTCCCTAGCCGAAGCAAAGCGCCGCCCAGACTGGCTCCAGTGGGAGCAGGGAATACATGAAGAGTTAACTACGCTACACAAAGCCGGTGCATGGAAACTTGAAGAACCACCCCTGGCGCCTTTTTCGTTGAATCAATATGGATATTCCGCGCCAAGAAAGATGCTGCAGGGAATATCGTACGGCACAAAGCGCGTCTCGTCGCGCAGGGTTTTTCACAGGTACCGGGTGTAGACTACTTCGACACTCATGCCCCCGTCGCCAAACTTGCGTCCATCCGGACATTCCTTGCGCTTGTGGCCCGCCTTGACCTCAAGTTTCACCATCAATACCATGCGCATACCAAGCATATCGACATTCATTTCCACCTCATTCAATGGGTAGCCAAAGATGGGAAGACTCGACTTGTTTTCCATCCCATAGATGATACGGTAGCAGACACGAAAACCCTCCTATTTCCGAAAGTCAAGCACTTCGCGGCAGAACTCGAACTGCGTGTGGCTTGAGGGGGAGTGTTGGAGTTAGCAAGCGCACGCGCAGCCACGAGAACGACCAGTCAGGACAAACGCCGGTGTGCATATGGTGCGCACACACAACATTCCTCGCATAGACAAGTCGTACGCCCCCTCCATTTCATTCCATCGCATACTTTGCCTTTCTGATATTCCTGTGTTATCGCTTGCACGGATCTTAACAAGATCCTTTCATCCCCTTTGAACCACTATACATTTGACACAGTGTATAAGATGTACTCTGTGCTGTTGAGCAGCTCAGTCCGTTATCACACAACGACTGAGCGTCCTCGGCAGTCGCACACCCATATCCGATCGAGCGCTAGATTTCCTACAGATGGAGTCACGGTCAGTCCCACAGCACGTAACTACGGCAGCGACGACGGCACCATGGCCAGTGCACAGTGATGCAACGACGACGGCAACGACAACCAGTCACGGCCAGTCCCATAGTCAATGCCATGGCGGTGCGGCGATGAAGCCGCGGCCAATGCCACGGCAGCGATGACGATGGAGCTATTGCCATGCTAGAGCAGCGCAATGATGGCGGCGACGACGAGATGCGACAGGGGTGCCAGCGCGTAATTTAATACTCCTTGGGTAACTTACGTATCTTAGTTCGTACTTTTTTAAATTGTATGTCTCCTTGAATGTCGAGCCAACAGTTATACTGCTTTAAGAAATGGAACCTACTGACCCAAGTAAGTAACTCAGCTTGGTGGACAGCATGGACAGTTCGTAAACAAGCGCTAAGCCAAGACCAGCAAGTTGTGAATTTCCTGATGAGTCATCAAAACCAGAAATAAATACAGCAACGGTTTCTGGGATTTCCTTATTTTTGGACATAACCTTCATCCCGAAGAGAACTCTCTTGAGACTCGACATCAAGTAGGTGGATTCGGTAAGTGGATTCAATCGAGGTAATCAATCGAGGTAAACAAAGACTGCGACGGGATTTTCTGGACATAACAATCATCCCGTAGAGAACTCTCTCGAGACTCGACATCAGGTAAGTGGACTCAGTTAAATGGATTCAATCGAGGTAAACAAAGACTGACGGAAAATATCCGGCAGAAATGAATATTTGTTGTAGTGAACAAGGGTAAGAGCTGGTTGTGAGTAACTAGGACACAGCGGTTAACGGCAGAACGTACAATTTTCATGTGTATAGGTCATTCTGGATGATCGTTCGGCTTCCTCTTAATCGTCACGCTCCCGATCAGGAGTGGTCTGCACGAAGTCAGGACTCCTGAACTGTCTTCCCACAGGAGTGGTCTGCTTGAAGTCAGGGCTCCTGAACTGTCTCCCCACATGCGTGGTCTGCTTGAAGTCAGGACTCCTGAACTGCCTCCCCACTGGCGTGGTCTGCTTGTAGTCGGGACTCCTGAACTGTCTCCCCACCGGAGTGGTCTGCTTGTAGTCAGGACTCCTGAACTGTCTCCCCACGGGAGTGATGCGCTGAGGTGATCGTGGCATAAGCACGGCAACGCCGGGAGGTTCAAGCTTCGAGACATACCGCGGCGACATCCGATGTGTCTGCTGAGCTACGTTCTGGGAGCTCACTGAGGGGCGCCTGGCAGAAGAAATAAACCAATTCCCGTTAGTCTCATCAAACGTGTTCGGGAACCAAAACTGATGGACAAACCGGAGCGGCGATGACGGTGATAACGGTAGCAAGGACGAAAAGCACAGGAGTGAGCTGCATGATTGGCTATGAAAGGTGGAGTACAATGGGTGTTCTGCAGCAGTCTGGGCTGCCCCCCCCCTCCCCCTTTTATGCTGCGTGGAGCTCGGCAATCAATTTCTGACCCCAGCTGTTCCTCTGCAGAACTGACAGAACAAGTAGAGCCCACCTACTCCGCGGACTTAGTCTGTACTTGCACCCAACTGTCAAACACGTCAGCAGTCTTTTGGGCTTCCTGAGCTCCATTCATCATCATCGCACCGTCCCCGTGTTTTCAATACGTGGAGATGATGAGAACATCGCAAGGGAGTGATCGTTGCTCCTATCGCGGTGGGCATCAGAGTCCGTATAGTGAAATTCTCGTGCGGTCGTCCAGTTTAGAGCCGTACTAAGACAAGGTTTCCGCTCCAGCCCTCCGACACACGGACGCATGTCTTTGCTGCTCTTCCAATATGTTCGGTACCTGTCGTTCCGTGTTTCATCATTATTGAGAAGACCTTGGTGGGCTTACCGAATCGACGATGATAAATTGCAAAATAGATTTTTTTCCTCATGCTAACCAACTAACACTGCCAAGTGAAAGTGAAGGTGTCCATCACACGTAGATGGGCACTGATCTCGGATGGGAGGGAAATGCCACGTCCCAGAGGTCAGCCAGGTCGTGTGAGGGAAACGTCATCACAAGTCTGCCACTCATCTTGTCGTACGGACCATGACTACAGTCGTATTGTAAATTTGCTGACCACGCGGTAGATATCTGTCTTCTCGGGCACGATAGGTTACTATTGTCGTTTTTGGGCGCCTCCTTGACCCCCCGGTTTGCCGTCCGTGTGCTTGATGACATGGGTAAGCAGTTCCCGGCATTGTTTTCCCCCCCTGCCAACCTTTATCACACGACGTTGTCATCCAAGTTAGATCCAACGTGCCTAGGAGCCCTACTCTGTGTCCATTGTGGCCCTGCGTCCCGAACAAGCGCTTGTCATATGTCGACCAGGTATCTTTTCTTGAACAAACCAGTTCCGTGAATTTGTTACCGGCACATCGACGTCATTTCCGCACAACGTCCAACCGCTGTCGTCCGCATGGAGATTCCCTTAATTTCATATACGGTTCAGATCTGGCCGATTTAGGCTTACTCACCTTAATACCGCCGAAAAGTCATAATGAAGCTGGTGCCTTGAAACAGGCCCTGGAGGCAGAACACGGACCAGAAATTGAGTTGGATTGTTAACGACGGAACGTCTGCTTAGCAAGGGTGAACCGATGACAGGTGTTGTTGGAACGGTTTGATGTTGGTGTTATATGTATACGGTCGGCCGAGTCAGTGGTCTCTCCAGATCCAGCAAAGATCAATGTTCAGCGTAAACCCAAACGTGGTGCGAAAGATGAACAGTCGACGATGGTACCACTGGCATGGATTTAGCTCGGTGCTAATTTGATGGAATCACTGGTTGTTGGACTTGCATGCGACCGTCATTCAGATCACTCCGGAGCGTTTTACCGAGTGGGTACTATGTAACGGACGCGATGACGCTGGGTCACCCCCATGCCCTTACGCCCGGCACAGTTGATGACGTTTCCGTCTGGCGTCCCACACAACGACGGTCAAACGGAATGTCATTGCTCAGTGTGCACGCAAACAACTGAATCCTACGACTGTCGAGGCGGTTGCGACGCCCAGTGCAAAAGCTGTAAGGAGCTTGCCATCAAAAAACTTGACTGATGGAGATATAGCAGTTGCAGCCGGGCCAGTTAGGACAACTGGCCGTGGGGCGTCACGGTCGTAAGAGTTTTTGAGAGAGAGGGGTGTGCTATGCGCTGATTCCAGGACAGGAAGATCAGCAATGCCGCACATGTTTTCGACGGTCCACCACGCTTTGATGCAGTTCGGAGCCTTTTGTGTCGGAGATACTTGGGCCTCTACCCGCTCCAGGTTATCACAGAACCGTTCGAGCTGTGATCGTTGGCCGATGAATTGACATCGAGGGTTGCCGAAGCCACATGACTAAACGAAGTTACGAATGCACGCATAGGTTTTTTTTTCTGGAGCAGAATAGGGTGCCCGCTCCAAGTATACCCACGGACCACCGTCCACGTCAACGAGGGAAGAAATTACGGCGACATCGGGCAACCTCGGAATCACGCTTGCCGGAAGATGGAGTCGGGTGTACATGTAACAACGGAGGGAGTGGAACCTGCGGCAGCGTCTGCGCGCAAAAGCAAGCGGAAACACGCTCGCGTGCGGATTTGCAATGCTGGCATGTCTGTACGAAATATTAGCGTCGTCTTGCATGCGCGTACAGTAACTGCTCGTGGGCGAGGCGAGGGCGATGCCGGTGTATGACCGCACCGCATAATCGCAGATAGAAGCAAGGACTGGGTGGACACGATTCTAGATTGAGCATAGCCGGCGGGTACTACGGGTACTGTCCCGCTGTCACTACGTAGCATGGACTGTCGATATCAAGAATCAGAACACGGGGCGGTGGAAGACGGAGCAAGTCCATGAAGTAATCACTTGGGGAATGTATTATCATGAGTTCATATTCCACCTGAGTCTATCAGATTGTTGTTAGAAAGGTCTCTATGATAACGCGAGACTTCGTCTGACCCACAAAGGGAAGGGAAAATCACACATTGAAGCGCTACGACCAACAAGGGGTGATCTTAGTATTCCACTTTTCATGTCCCGCTGTCCTCAGTAGCCCTTTTTGATCCTGGATAAGGTCACTTCCTTTGCGACAGAGTCGCGGAGCGGCCATGCTGCAGCGGCGTGGACACATCGATGATTCCTTGAGCGAGTGGATGCCTCCATCCCGTACTATACTGACCACTCCCCTCGCTACCATGTCGAAGCTCCCGCTTGCACTCATCTTTTCCGCAGCTCACGTCTCCAAATGGGACGCCCTTCCGGAAGACGTCCTCAGCCACTGCGCTATAGAGTCTGGACTTGAACAAGAAACGACACAGCCAGGTGTTGTTGGCTAGCCCAACGATTGTGACCACCATACGTACACCCCGGCGGAATCCTCAACGCTGAAGAGTGTCTCAAGTTCGACGCGCGAATGCGAGTCGCCACCACAACGCTTGGCATCTGTACGGATTTTTACTAGGCCCGTCTAAGTCACGTGGTACACTTGTTTTCTCGCGAGATCAGCCCACGTTTCACTTCAACTTTTCTTGTTCTCTTCTGTGAGCTGTCGGACTGACCACGGCTCTTTACTTTCATTGCACCCATCAGTAGAAAGCATGGCTATCAAGACGTATACTTGGATCTCACTCTGGTTCCTCTTGACCGCACCGGTCATCCTTTGGGATGTCGGGTACTGTTTTATGAGGTATATCCTGTCTGCTTTGGTAACGAGCCTTGCTTCATCGTGGAATACTAGGCCGCGCTCGATGGTTGGAGGGGATCTACATTGGATTTGGGAGCCATACGCACTATACCAGGAGGTTGATTATGTGGGTCCTCCTCGTCGATGTGGCTACGAAGTATATTGGTGTATCACACATTAGGTGTACGGTGTGAAAGCCCTCGAAGAGAACAATGGTTTTACGAACGCACAATGTAAGGTTCCTTCTTGGTTTATTTTACGTCCGTTTGACCTCTCTTCCAAGCCCTTCTCAATGTAGCGGAGACCTTCATGAACCTTGTCTACGTTTACCTCGCACACGTATCTAGTTGGTCTGGCGCACCCTTGATCGGATTCGCTGCTGCGACTATGACGCTCTCCAAGACAGTTCTATACTGGGCCCAGGAGTATTATTGAGGTGGATGTGCAATCGGGCATAATCCATGGGGCACTTTATTACTCTTGTGGGTAGTTCCGAACGGGTGCGCGTCTTGCTTTCCAGCTATCCTTGATTGCGCGTGCTGAATAGTTGTTGTCTCCGGTTCTTTCCACGATCGCGCATCTGTGATGGCGCCTGTGGGTTAGCCTTTGGTTGGTGTTCCCGACCATGATTGTGTGGCGCCTGGGTGGTGACATCGTGGGTTCTCTCGCTGTCGCTCCCCAGGGTGCTCCCAAGGCTGTGACTGGAAAGGTCGAGTGAAGTTGGTAAGCGCCTGCAAATAGTTGTAGGGTGACGATACCAGGTAAATCGCTGGAATATAGGATAGTAAATCAGGGCCGGAGCAGGATCTTCTATTCAATACCCATAAAGAATGGACATGGTCGCATACGTGCAATTGTCGTGGATGTTAAGTGTGCGTTACCTAATTAATATATATGTGATCCCTTTACGGGCGAGCCTGCGAGCGGGCAACTGTCACCACTGGAGGTTATCAGGCTTTCAGGACTTTAGGAGGAAGTCTTGGTATTTGTATGAGTATGGCCAAAGCACTCCAGTCAATTGGATGCTGGATGCCTGACTTTCAAGGAAAAATAGAATGAGAGATATATTTCACTAGTACTAATGGGCTATATATTGTGTCTTCTTTCCAACTCTTAGTAAAGAGTATGGCAGGCTACCTGTTATATTCTAAAACTCTAGAGTTCAACTCTGGATACTCTGGGCTTATACTAATGTAACTCTAGACCATTTCACATCTTTCTTGTAGTTACTACACTTGGACTTGTACATTAGTAACTTACCATGACTCTGTTGTTACTTATACTTTTACATTCCATTTCTTGCTTAGATAACCCTAATACCAGTGCTTGCCTAGAAGCATAGCTCCAAGGCTATGCTCTAGTATCATTTTTCTTTTAACCTCTCTGGTATATACTTTTTTTCAACTCCAGACTTAGTTATCCAACTCTTCTCCATATATAAGCTTTGTACTTTATATTGTATTTTCTTAGTTTGAAACTTGATATAATCACCTTCTTTTCAGAACTCAAAGTTTTTCCATTCAGGCTTCTTAAGTTGTTATATAACTTAAGCTCTAATCTACCTCTGACCTCCAATCCTCCATTCACAAATCTGGGACATAGATCCCTTGCAAAAGCATATCACATAAGGTGAAATCAAAGTCCCACCTTTTCAACCTAACTCCAGAGATTTGCAGTTACACTCAAAGTTTGTTTGTCTGTCTAGCCTAGAGTTTAACAGTATATTCAAACTCCCACTTGCATTAAATCCAGCTATGACTACCAATGTAACTTGTGTTACCAGATTGTTGTATATCTAGGCCTTAAAGATCAACTCTAGACCCTTTGGACATACTCTGGCATAACTCTGGACTCTTTTCCACATTCCTCTCTTATTCACTTTGCCTGGACTGACATTACTAAATTACTATGACTCCTTTTTCTCATTTGCCTCCATTCCCATTCTTCTATACTACTTATATTTCCTTATGCTTCATTCTTCAGTATTAACATTGCTCCAATGTCAGTGCTTACTTGGAGCATGATTCTGAGACTCTAACCCAGTAGAGCCCACATTTGACACTTCTGGTATATACTTCATTCTGAATTCAGACTTAGTCATCTAGTTTTCCCTTCATATATAAACTCTATAGTTAACTGCCTGTAGATCTCAGTTTGAATATCGACCAAGTCTGATGACTCCATCTTCCCTCTTGCTCACCTATGACCTCTATTAGGGCTTAACACCCTCTTTCCCTCAGTTCTCTGACCCTCAGTTCTCTAGTTCTCCAATCTCTGACCTCTGACTCTCTGCCTGAAATTCTAGAGCACAATTTCTTTGCAAGGGCATATCACATAAGATAAAGCCAACACCCCATCAGATCAACTCTGGAGTTCCAGAGTTATATTGGAGTCTGTCCATTCAATCTTAACAATTGTGCACAAAAGCAATTGCCAATCTTTTCACTTTTCCCTGCTTTAATCTACTCAATGCCTTTGGCAGCAGCTACTAAGGCCCAGATCTTGTTAAACAATTCCACAGCTTCTTTGCTTGATATAACATCCCTTTTGTATCATAGATATATGTCCCTTCACAATCCTTTACTCCTAGAGTATATATTAAGGAGCTGGATGATGAAGATAAACTTTCTAGCATCCATACTTCTAGTAACTAAGACAACCCAGAAGGCCCAGATGAGTCTGGGAATAATTCCTTCAATAACTTCAACTTCCTAGGGAATAACCTTAACCCTGAGTTCTTTGATAATAAAAAATACATTCTATGAGATATGCTTATCTACCTGGCAAATATCATTTGAGTTTTTGCCTATTCTTCTAAGAAAAAATTCTCACAGTAGACCAAAGTCTAAGAACTGAACTAGTTTGATAGAATAGATTTCTGCAAATTCTAGATTTTTTTAGTTCAATGCAAATTAAATTTTCAAAACTGCCCAAAAGCCTTTGTTTTCAACTGCACTAAGATCACTTTTGCTTAATCATACCTCAAAGATATGGCCCTGGAATAGTTCAAACTAGATCTTCTCCAGATGGAAGATCTAGCACTCTGTTCCATTTGGATGGATAATTATAAGAAGTTTATTCCAGAGCTCCAGATCAATTTTGGACTACATGACCTTATCAAAGATGTGAAGCATCAATTAGATCACTTGATAATGAAAGATGGTCAAAGGATCAACAAATATATCATAGAGTTTAACAGAATCATGTCCCAAGTCTGGGGATATGAAAAAGATACTCTCTGGTATCATTTCTATAATGGTTTCCTAGACTATATCAAGGACAAAATCTTACATATAGACAAACCTCTCATTCTCTCTAAACTTTGCCAGCTTGCCCATACTATTGATACTTATTATTGGGAGTACAAATCAGAGGTTAGACAATAGATAAAGCCTCCTAGCAATCCTCCCAAGGTATTCAATAACCTCTCTATTTTATCCTCCAGTTTCCCCAAGGAGTCCCAAGGGAAATCTGCCAGTACTTCTAACAACTCCAGAGCATTTACTCCTTCCAAGCTATACTTGTTGTTCAAGCTTAAAAAGGATGAAAAGCTTACAGCAGCTAAGTACAAGTGCTATTTTGACAAATAATCTTTATATATTCTATGATCTAGCAGGGCATAAGGCCAAGAAATGCACAAAGTCCACTTTCCATGCAGCTAAAGGCTGTATTACCAAGATTAAAACTCTGGAAACCAAACTGAAGGCCTTTACCAAGGTAAAAAAATAGTCTACAATTTCCATGTACTAGAGATTGCATTGATTCTTTCTATGCATCAAAGTAGCTCCAACTCAATACATTCACTCTCTTAGACTCAAAATCACTTATACCCCCTATTTCTCTAGTCTCATGTGAAATTTCTCCCTTTCCTGCATTGATAGACTCTGGTTCCTCCAATTGTTTTATAGATATAAATTTTTTATTAATAAAAATGAACTTTCAACCTATCCTATTTCTTCATTTATTTAATAGAATCTCAAATTTTACCATTACTTAAGCCATTAACCTCTCTATCTGCTTTCTGACTAGTAATATTACTCTAATGATATTTTATATTATCTTGCTAGATAGTTCTTGTTCATTTGTTCTAGAACACAGCTGGTTTACCTACTACAATCTGTTAATTGACTAGGTTTTGAGCAGTATCTTGTTTCAAGCACCCAAACATTCCTTGCTAGTATCTCTAAGCTCATTTCCATAGTCTCTAGAATTTACTTCTCTAGTTAACTTCATTTTTACTAATTTACCATGTTTTTCTGATTGCAAGGCATTGCCCATTGCTGTTAAGACTGAATGAACAGACTTTTGCACAACTCTAGAACTCCAGAGTTGAGGTGAGTAGGGCATTGGCTTTACTGTATGTGGTATGCCCTTCTAAAGGAATCATGCCCTGGGATTTCAGATAAAAAGTTAAAGACTAGAGACTGGAGAACTGTTAAGAGTGAACTGACTAAGTCCTGCACAACTCCAGAACTCCGGAGTTGAGGCGAACGGGGCGTTGGCTTCACCTTATGTGGTGTGCCCTTGCACTGGAATCATGCCCTGGTATTTCGAATGGAGGGTTGGAGGTTGGAGGTCTAAGGTCCGAAGGTCTGAGGTCCGGAGGTCTGAGGTCTGGAGGGAGGAGAGAGAGAGCATCAAGCCTTCAATGAAGGTCACAGGAGAATGAAAGGAAGATAGACTTGGTCATCTATGTTGATAGTCTATGTCGATATTCGAACTGAGGTCTACAGGCAGTAAACTACAGAGTTTATATATAGAGGGAAAACTGAATGACTAAGTCTGGAGTCAGAATGAAGTATGTACCGGAAGTATCAAGTGTTGGCTCTACTGAGTCGGAGCCTCAGGATCATGCTTCGAGTGAGCAATGACATCAGAGTAGTTCTAATACCGAAGGATGAAGCACATGTAGTTCGGAAGAACGGGAACGGAGGCAAATGAGAAACAGAAGTCATAGGAATTTACTAATGTCAGTCTAGGCAAAGTGAACAAGAGAGAAAAGCAGAAAAGAGTCCAGAGTTATGCCAGAGTATGTTTGGAGTGTCCGGAATTGGGCTTTGAGGCCTGGATATAACAAGAACTGAAGAACTGGGGATTAGAGATCTAAGAGTTGAAGGAAGGAGAGAGAATGTCAAGCCCTTAACAGAGGTCATAGAAGAATGAGAGGAAAGGTGAAGTTGTTAGACTTGGTTGTCTATGACAATATTCAAACTGAGATTTATAGGCAGTTAACTATGGAGTTTATATATGGAGGGAAAACTAGATAACTAAGTCCAGAGTTGGAATGAAATATATACCAGAAGTGTCAAGTATGGGCTTTACTAAATCAGAGCTTTAGAATCATGCTCTGTCATATCCGGGCCTCAAAGCCCAATTCTGGACACTCTGGACTCTTTTCCGCTTTTCTCTCTTATTTACTTTGCCCAGATTGACATTAGTAAATTCCTATGACTTCCGTTTCTCATTTGCCTCCATTCCCATTCTTTCGAACTACTCATACTCCCTTATGCTTTATCCTTCGGTATTAGAACTACTTTGATATCATTGCTCACTTGGAGCATGATCCTGAGGCTTTGACTTAGTAAAGCCAACACTTGACACTTCTGGTACTTACTTTACTTTGACTCTGGAGTTAGTTATTTAGCTCTCCCCTCATCTATAAAGCTCTGTAGTTTACTGTCTATAGACCTCAGTTTAAATATCAACATAGACTATCAACATAGACGACCGAGTCTATTCTCCTCTTATTCTCCTATGATCTTTATTGAGGACTTGACGCCCTCTCTCCTTTCTCTAACCCTCAGACCTTTGACCCTCAGACCTTCAACCCTCAGACCTCTGACCCTCAGACCTCTGACCCTCAGACCTCTAACCCTCAGACCTCCAACCCTTAGATCTCTGGACCCTAGACCTTCAACCTCCGACTCTCCACCCAAAATCCTGGGGCACAATTCCATTGCAAGGGTGCATCACATAAGATGAAGCCAATGCCCCGTTCATCTCAACTCCAGAGTTCCAGAGTTGTGCAGAACTTAGTCAGTCCAGTCTTAACAATATATTTGAACTCACACTTGCATTGGAATCCCCAACCATATCGATTTACATGACATGGTCACATGCAAGGGCTATTGAGAACCCTCTCAACACCTTAAGCAGCAACCGTTGTACCCCTGATCTCGTTGAACAGTTTCTTAGCTTTTCTGCCCATCAGCACACTCCATCTGTGTCTCAAGCACACCAGCCTCCATGATTCCCTTTACTCAGAGCACA
>JBBPKC010000270.1:0-30339 GCA_038089055.1 Tylopilus aff. balloui
GGAAGAATGGGAACGGAGGCAAATGAGAAACAGAAGTCATAGGAATTTACTAATGTCAGTCCGGGCAAAGTAAACAAGAGAGAAAAGCGGAAAAGAGTCTGGAGTTATGCCGGAGTATGTCCGGAGTGTCCGGAATTGGGCTTTGAGGCCCGGATATGACAATCTCTCACCTATTTAAACCATCTGTCTCCATGTACTGTCCTCACATTTTGTCTACACAATACCATGTAGCCTTGTGTCATCCCTAGTCTGAACTCCATCAAGGCCTTTCCCTTGATCATCTAAGTATCAAACTGCATGTTTGCTACTCTCAACATTGACCTTAGTCCCTGGTTAGAGTAACTAAGATGGCATCTCTTTATAAGTGCCCCACTCTAATAATGATCCCTCAACTCTCATCTTGTGTGTAATAGATGTATTTCTTATGCTTAGTCTATGCAATTGTTAAGACTGAATGGATGGACTTCTGTACAACTCCGGAACTCCGGAGTTGGGGCGAATGGGGCATTGGCTTCACCTTATGTGGTGTGCCCTTGCAATGGAATCGTGCCCTGGAATTTCGGGCAGAGGGTCGGAGGTCGGTAGTCGGAGGACCGGAGGTCAGAGGGCCGGAGGTCAGAAGGTCAGAGATCAGAGGTTAGAGGGTCGGAGGTCAAAGAGAGGACGTCAAGCCCTCAGAAGGGGTCACAGGGAGAGGATCAGGAGTTGGTTGTCAATGTTGATATTCGAACTGAGGTCTTCAGGCAGTAAACTACAGAGTTTATATACAGAGGGAAAACTGGATGACTAAGTCCGGAGTCGGAATGAAGTATGCACCAGAAGTGTCAAGTGTTGGCTCTACTGAGTTGGAGCCTCAGGATCATGCTCCGAGTGAGCAATGACATTGGAGTAGTTCTAGTACCGAAGGATGAAGCACATGTAGTTTGGAAGAACGGGAATAGAGGCAAATGAGAAACAGAAGTCATAGGAATTTACTAATGTCAGTCCAGGCAAAGTAAACAAGAGAGAAAAGTGGAAAAGAGTCTGGAGTTACACCGGAATATGTCTGGAGTGTCTGGAATTGGGCTTTGAGGCCCGGATATAACAGCAATGCCACATAGTCTCTCATGTCATCCCTTGTTCTAAGTCTCTTAGCAAGATATCATTGTCCTTGATCACCACCAGGAGCTTATATTGCTCCTTGATCCTAGTTATCATTTTGTTCTTCAAGTAGTTAAGATTAAGATCTAAGGGTTGAAGATTATTAAGACTAAATAGACAGACTCCAATGTAACTCTGGAACTCTAGAGTTATGCCAGAGTATATTCAGAAAATCTAGAGTTAGCCTTTGAGGCCTAGGATATGACAAAGATCTAAGATCTAAGAGTCAAGGGTCTGAGGGTCTATTAAGACTAAATGGATGGACTTTTACATAACTCCAGAACTCCAGAGTTGAGGTGGATGGGATGTTGGCTTCATCTTGTGTGATATGCCCTTGTAAAGGAATCTTGCCCTAGGATTTTGAATGGGGGTTGGAGATCAGAGGTCAGAGGTCTGGAGATTAGAGGGCTGAAGGTCAGAGGGCCAGAGGTCAAAAGGTTGAAGGTCAGGGATATTAAATGAGCATGTTACTGTCATGTGACTATGGTACTCAACCTCTATATTTGTAGATTACATAAGTACTCTATATAGTATACAACTTCAAACTCAGCTCTGAGTTTGAATAATACTCTTGACCTCAAACCACCACCTCACCCTTAAGCCACTACCCCACTCTACTACCAAAGTAAGTATGTAGTAGCTAGTAGTGTATATCTGTGATTTTCTACAAGTTATGAGCCCTGGTTGATGCTGAGTTGATTGAGCTTGACGATGTTGCCTGCAAGGAGCACTCATCACTCTTAACACTAGGCTTACTAATCTTTAAGTACTGCTTTGCACTGCTCATCAATGGGCTAGTTACCTCTGATGACTATATTAACACTGTTGCATGAATTTGCACACATTTTGATTGTTGTCATGAGTATTCACCAAGGGAAACCTTTGCTTGTACATTCTATAACTATTGAGTTGTATGACTAATGTTTTTTTAGAACAATGTCATCCTTTTCTGTTAAAGATGTCCATATTTCTATCTTTATAGGAAGTAACTGGAATGTTTGGTGGTCTATATTCCAGGTCTACATTCACGTCACCGGCTGTTCATGGATCCAGACCCTAGATAGGCCCAAGGTCCTTCTTGCATCAGCCAAGGTCAAAGTTGTCAACCACTGAATTACCTGGACCAAGATGAATAATACTGCTGTCAGGATGATAGCTTTATATGATGGATTCCCTCTGTCAGAAGTTCAACCAGATGCAAGCTTTAGACTTAATTGAAGCTTTACATGCTAAGTTTGATGTTAAATCAATTACCTCCACTTATTCTCTTTTTAGAGAACTCCTCAATGTTCAGATCCCTGCCAATGCTCATCTCTCCCCAGCCTTGAATAAGGTCAATACTTTTTTTGCTTGGCTTGTAGCAGCCGAATATATGTTTTCTGACAAGGTCAAGACCATGATGCTTTTGGCCAAGCTCCCTGCTACTATGCAGGTCATAGCCCAGATGCTGATGGTAAAGAAGAACTCAGCTGGAGTTGCCATAGACTCCATGATGGCAGAAATCCATTCTGCTGTTGTTTTAGCTTGGGAACAGCATTCCCTCACTCAAGAAAAGATGAATGGCCAATAGGCCAACAAGATATTAGCCATCAAGTTGAAGGGCACTGAGCCCAAATTCTCCCAGCAGTAGAAACCCACTGTCTCCTCATCTAATGATGAGTTGAAGTAGCAGAAAGCTTGCAAGGGGAAGAAGAGCAAAGGTAAGCCCCAGTCCTTAAATGCTGTCACCAAGGTTTCATCCTTCACTATCACCACTTCTGTGTTCACATATACCACTGATCCTGCCCTGACACCTGACCCTTATTTTCTTGCACACTAAAGTGTGCAGCTTTATCAAGAATCCATGGGATTTTCTGTCGACCCACATATACAGTAGGCTTTTATACTAGCTGAGCACATGGGAATCCAGCCCTCATGTGAGTCCATTCGCACCATCAATGTAGATCTAACCTCTGGGATTAAGTATGAAATTATCTTTCCTAAGATATACCTTTCCACTCCCACTCCTGAGCCTGCCCCTCTACAGGGATAGGTTCCTTCCACTGAATATGCTGAGAGTGATAATGTCACTCTTAACATTATGGAGTTCCTAGAGTCCAAGGATGAGGCACTGCCATTAAAGAAGCAAAAGCATACTTGCTGCACTAAGCATGCCATCAAATCTACCCTAGTTGAAACCTGGGACATCAACAATATCATTAACATCTATGGGTTAAACATTAATGCTGAGGTTGTGGATGCTGCAGGTTTGAAACCAGTTGGCCTGGTCATTTATGATTTCACCATGTCATATGTCTTGTTCTTCTACATGGACTGAAGCTGATGATGAGTCACTTGAACTTTTAGTTTATAATTCTCCTCCTTTGTGTACTGTAGTAGATAGAGTACACTCCACATGTATGGTCAAAGCATAGAACATTCTAGATACCCATATACTAGTTGTTGCTTCTATCACAGATTGTAATAATTCTTGCCGCTTATGCAACAATCTCCCATGCCCATCACTCACGACCCCATAGAGCCCACCAGACATAGCCACATGACCAGTCACATGACCCATGACATCACACCACATGACCTAGGGTAAGGCTATGGATAATCCCCATAGCCCAGACCACAAACATGCCCTTAATGCATGGCATGCCTCATGATCATAGCCATATGGCTATGCAAGATCCTATCAGATCTTAACCATGATCTAACCATGATCTGGTCTAGAACCAGACTCTATAACAAGGCATAAGTCATTTTCACTTTACCTTTGCTTCCACATGACTCATAGCCCATGACCCTATTTGCAATAACCCCTAATATGCACACATGCTATGCAAACCTATGCATTGGCACTAATGAAGCACTGTCATAGCCTTGTCACTGCCCTACCTATGACTCACTTCTATTTCACATGCACAGCCTATGGGTCTTATACCCAATGGCATTTACTTCTCTTATCTTATGACTCACACATGACTTGCACAACTACCACATATAGTCTGTGAGACTCCAACCAGTCTCCCAGACTTATACCCTATATAGATAGATACCACTACATGTACAAACACATAGAATCTATATAAACCAGTGAGCTCAAGCACTAGAGTCCCTAGTTTTGATCTCTTCTGGATTAGCCCTTAGCACACCTCCTCAGAGCTACTCCTTTCATGACACTCTCCCCCTTCTAATCCCCACTTGAAGCACCTCCTATCAAGCTCCCTCCACTAGTGATTGGCATAGTGCTAGCCTAATCCCTAGTTGGGTTAGTCATAACACAGATCTTAAGTATACCTATAAAATGAGTGACTGCAAATGCAAAGGTTACAACAAAGATTTTAAAGATCTTTGGATCCTTGACTCTGGTGCTTCAATGCACTTCATGCCTCATAAGGAGGACTTTGTTGAATACAGAGAGCTTGACAAGAAAGACCACATCACTATGTCTACTACTTCCTCTGTCATATCAGTTATTGGGCTTGGATGAGTACTTGTACAGTGGATTGATGGCTTAGGCCAAGACCAGATCTTATTGTTACATAACATCAGACATTTACCCAATTTAGGGATTTGCCTTGTCTCAATGGGCAAGCTCCTATAGAATGGCACTCATATCAAGAATGCTGAATCTGAGATTCAAATACTATATGGAGATGGCAAAATCCTTGCCACGTTTGTGGCTAGAAGGATGGGACCTGCTCTGTACATGATTCTAGCCATTCCCCTTCATAAGCATAAGTCCACAGTAACTTGATTTTTATCATTTGACATTGTACACAAGAGGTTTGGACATTTCTCAAAAGAAGTCCTATGTCAGGCTAAGAAGCACACTATTGGCTTCCCTGACATCTTGTTCCCATCTGAGAACCCAGTATGCCCTGGTTATATTAAAGGTAAATTACCTTTAAGGAGTTTCCCTTCTACAAAGTGTCATGCTACTAGAGCTTTTGAGCTTGTGCACTCAGATCTAAAGTCCTTCCCTATGGAATTATACTACCACAATAAATATGTGATTACATTCCTGGATGACTACTTATTGCATGCATGGACTGTTTCTATCAAAAAGAAGAATAATGCCTTGAGTGCTACTTAGCAGCTCTGTTAAGACTGAACAGACGGACTCTTGTACAACTCCAGAACTCTGGAGTTGGGGCGAACAGGGCATTGGCTTTACCTTATGTGGTGTGCCCTTGCAACAGAATTGTGCCCTGGAATTTCGGGCGGAGAGTCAGAGGTCGGAGGTCGGAGGACCAGAGGTCAGAGAGCCGGAGGTCAGAAGGTCAGAGGTCAGAGGTTAGAGGGTCAGAGGTCAAAGAGAGGACGTCAAGCCCTCAGAAGGGGTCACAGGGAGAGGGTCAGGAGTTGGTTGTCAATGTTGATATTTGAACTGAGGTCTACAGGCAGTAAACTACAGAGTTTATATACAGAGGGAAAACCGGATGACTAAGTCCAGAGTCGGAATGAAGTATATACCGGAAGTGTCAAGTGTTGGCTCTACTAAGTTAGAGCCTCAGGATTATGCTCTGAGTGAGCAGTGACATCGGAGTAGTTCTAGTACTGAAGGATGAAGCACATGTAGTTCAGAAGAACGGGAACGGAGGCAAATGAGAAACGGAAGTCATAGGAATTTACTAATGTCAGTCCGGGCAAAGTAAACAAGAGAGAAAAGCGGAAAAGAGTCTGGAGTTACGCTGGATGTCCAGAGTGTCTGGAATTGGGCTGTGAGGCCCGGATATGACAGTATCCCCCTCTTAGGCCTGAACCCTTGAAGGCCCTTGAGGTTCACGTGGTACTGTTGAATGACGGAGTTGAAGAAAACGGAGTGGAGGTGGCGGACGAAGGCGCGAAGGAGGAAGGCGAGGAAGACGACATCGGAATGGTGGAGGTGACGGAGTTGGCATCGGATGATGGCGGAGGTGGAGGCATTGGCGACGGAGGAGAGGGAAGCCGGAAAAGCGGAGTTGGCGCGGATGACGGCGGTGGACGGAGAAGGGGAAGAGGACGAAGAGGACGAGGACAAGGAAGTGTAATAGATAGTCTTGCAAATGTCAACAAATTTTTTCGGGTCAAGTGGAGTGAGGTCCGGGCTTCTCCGGGTACTGGAGATGGAAGTCCGCGACAAGCTTCGAGGTGTGACCTAGTTCAGTTGCAAGTAACCATGAAGTTTCTTCATCAGTCCCTTCATATCCGGACCACCGCACCAAATATAAGAGTTTGCAGTTCCGTCGCCTACGGTCTATCTTTGAGTCAAGGATTTCTGATATCTCATATTCCGGTTCGCCATCAACCTCAACCGGAGGCGGAGGTGATTGTGTGCGGTTCGGAATGGTATTAGGGGTTGCGGGCTCTAGTTGAGAAACATGGAAGACCGGATGCACGGACTTCATGTTCTCCGGGAGCCGGAGGGTGAACGAAACAGCGCCGGCTTGAGCTATGATTTCATAAGGACCTAGATTTTTCTCGGAGAGCTTCTTGGAGGGGCGCGTGGAGCGGAAGTATTTTGCCTTGACGAAGACCTGACTACCGACTTTGAAGTCCGGTGCCGGAGTTCACTTGGCATCTGCGGGTCCTTGATATCGTTGCTATGCTAGAGCTATTTCTTCACGGAGGAGGCTGTGGAGGGAGTCGAGGTCAACGGAGTATTCTCGGGCTCAGGCGGAGGTGAGGTCATGTTCAGGATGGACGGAGATGTTCGGATGATAACCTTTATTGGCGAAGAATGGGGAGACACCGGTGGTAGTGTTCGGAGCATTGTTGTAGGTGAACTCCGTGAGGGGCAGGAGCTTGGACCAGTTATCTTGCTGGTAGTTGCAATAAATCCGGAGGTACTGTTCCAGGGTCTGGTTCATTCGCTCTGTTTGTCCATCACCCTCCGGGTGGTATCCGGAGGTGAAGTGAAGTCAGATATCTAAGGCTTTCTCGAGTAAGCGGAAGAAGTGGGAGATGAACTCCGAGCCTTGATTGGAGGTGATGTGTGAGGGAACTCTGTGTTTGGAGAATATGTGGAGCAGGAATAGTTTTGCTAACTCTGGAGATGTCACCTTGTTGTTGGTTGGAATGAAGATGCACTGTTTGGACAATCGGTTCACAACTACAAGAATGGTGGTATGTCCGGAGGACGGAGGGAGTTGTTCAATGAAGTCCATGGAGATTGAATTCCATGGCTTCTCCGGAATAGAGAGTTGTCTTAGGAGCCCATAGGGCTTATGTCTGGGGACCTTAGCACGGGCGCAGGCTGTACAGGAGGAAATATAGTCTTTAATGAAGGTCCGGATGCCTGGCCAAGTGTATTTGCGTCGGATGAGTTCTAAGGTCTGGTTCTGTCCGAAGTGTCTGGAGAGCGGATGGTCATGTTTGTACCAGAGGACTCGGAGGCGGAGGTCATCTGTGTCCGGGACATAGATGCAATTATCTAGATGGAGGAAGCCTTTGGAGTCTACGATCCAGTGGGAGTCGGAGGATTCGGAGTTGGACATGTGGACGGATGCTAAGGGATCGGAGGGGAGTGCGGACAGGATGTTTCTGTGAAGGGACTCGATGTTGAACAGCGTACTGGCCCGGAGGACTGGAGTTGCTAAAATCGTTGCCCTGAGGGACGACGCGAGCTGTTCTCGAGTGAATATGGGACGGAAATTCTAGGGGTTTACGAGCGCATAGTCCCTATCCCCCTCTTTGGGATAGACATCCCAGCGTCTAGTGAGGGAGTCGGGTTTTGCACCTAGGTATCCGGGGCAGAAGCGGATGACCATATTGAACTGCGAGAGGAACTCCAACCACCGGGCTTGTCGCTGGGTCAGGAGTTTGGTGGTTGTGAAGTATTCCAAGTTCTTGTGGTCTGTGACTACGTCAATTGGAGTTCCGGAGCCTTCAAGGTAGTGCCACCAAGTCCAGAAGGACTCGTGGATGGCAAGCAATTCCCTATCATGGGTGTCATAGTTGAGTTCAGGAGCGGAGAGGGTACGGGAGTAGAAAGCTACAGGGCGGATTTCATCATCCGGACATCGAATGGAAAGAATGCCAGCGATGGCATAGTCAGAGGCATCTGTCTCGACAATCAAAGGGGAGTCGGGGATCCAATGGGATAGGATAGGGGCGGAGGTGAAAGCGTCCTTAAGGCACTGGAAAGCGGAGCAACAGGCGTCGTCAAAATTCCACAGAGTACCCTTTTGGGTGAGGCGAGTGAGCGGAACGACAAGTCTGGAGTAGTCGGTGATGAATCTCTGGTAGAAATTAGCGAATCCGAGGAAAGACTATATATCTCGGATCTTCCAGGGTTCGGGCCAATCAACAATGGCCTTCACCTTTTCTGGGGACATGGAAAGTCCAGTCGGAGAGAGTCGATATCCGAGATACTCGGTGGAGTCAGTGTGGAATTCGCATTTTTTGGGTTTAGCATAAAGTCCATGTTTTCGGAGACACTGGAGAACTTCCTGGACATGCTCTTCGTGTTTCACATGGTCTTTGGAAAAGATGAGGATATCGTCCAAATAGACGATGATGGAGATGTCGAGGAGATCTGCGAAGATGGAGTTGACGAACCACTGGAAAGCCGCAGGGGCATTGGTAAGACCAAATGGCATGACAAGCCATTCAAATGATCTGTAGCGCGTCCAGAAGGATGTCTTCCACTTATCTCCAGCGGCAATGCGGACTAGGTGGTATGCATGCCGGAGATTGAGTTTGGTGTAAATCCGAGCGTGGCTTGGAGCATCTAGGAGGTCGGAGATGCGGGGGAGTGGATAGTGGTCCTTCTTTGTGATCTTGTTAAGTCCGCGGAAATCTACACAAAGGCGGAGTGAACCATCCTTCTTGCAGACGAAGAGTACCAGAGCGGCATGAGCGGAGTTGGATGGGCAGATGAATCCCATGGAGAGGTGTTCGTCAAGAAACACTCGGAGAGACTCGAGTTCAGATATGGAGAGGGAATAGGTAGTTCCTATTGGCGGAGATGCTCCTTCTTCCAATTCGATCTTCAGGTCAAATTCGTGGTGCGGGGCGAGCTGGGATGCCTTCCTCTTGCTAAATACATCTGCGAAATCGTGATACTCCGGAGGGACCCCAGAGAGATCAACTGGATCGGAGTCGATGGAGACGGAGCAGAGATTGCTCTCCTGAGGACGGAGTGACAGAGCAAACTGCATTGAGCTCTTGAGACAACAGACGAGTGCAAAGGCAGGAGCACTAATGAGCGCTATAGATGGTGCCTTGTGGTCATAGGTACGCAGTGAATCGGGGTCAGAGTCAGCCAGAGGAATGAGTTCCGAAGGCTGTGAAGTTGAGCTCAGGTTTGCTAGCATGGGACACTCGGATGCTCGGAACGAGATACTGCTCGTAACCCAATCAATCAACGGATTGTAGCGGGCGAGCCAGTTGTGTCCTAGAACAATAGAACAAGAACCATCTAGTGGAGTGACATAAAATGTCGTTGGAGTGATATCACTGGTCAAAAAACGGATGGAGAGATCAATGGCTTGAGTCACAGAGGAATTCGGGGTACCATCGAACAAGCGGAGTGATAGCGGAGGGATGGAGTAGGCTAAAAGTCTGTTCTTCTTCACAAATGTCGAATCTATGAAGGAATCGGAGGAGCCGGAGTCTATTAATGTAGGAAAAGGAGGGATGTTCTGGGAGACTAGGGAGATGGAGGGCAGGAGTGATTTCGGAGTTGAGAGAGTGGATGCGTTGAGCTGGATCTCCTTGGGTGCACGGGAAGAGACAACACAACCTCCAGTCCATGCGGAGTCATGGAGGTCGCGGACTATTTTTTTGCCTCGGCGAAGGCCTCCGGTTTGGTTTCCGGAGTTTCAGTCGTGGTGGCGCGGCCTTTGGTTGAGTGGGAGGAAGACTTCGGGCATTCCTTAGCCTTGTGTCCTGCTTGGCCACAGAACATGCAGAGGTCGCCGTCGAAGTGGCACTTGCGTTCAGCTGCAGTAAGCTTACCATCTTCCCCAAGCTTGGACGACAAGTCCGGTTTAGGAGAAGTGGAGGCTCCGGAGTTGTTGGAAGTGCTGGCGAACTTCCCTTGGGAATCCTTGGAGGTGCCGGAGGAGCCAGCGGATGAGGTGTGGGTTTTGTCAGATGTCTTGGAGGTGTTGTGAGGAGGCTTCGCCTGGCGGTTAACCTCGGACTTGCGCTCCCAATAGCACACGTCGATGGCATGGGTAAGTTGGCGGAGTTCGGAGAGTGTGGGGGGTTTGCCAACTCACGAGATTTCGTCTTTGATGCGGTCCAGAAGGCCATTGTAGAAATGGTGCCGGAGGGCGCCTTCTCCGTAGCCCCGGACTTGCGAAGCTATCCTGTTAAATTCCACCACATATCTATTAATCCTTTGACCGTCCTTCATCGTCAAGTGGTCTAGTTGGTGCTCCGCATCTCCGATGGGGTCATGCGGTCCAAAGTTGGTCTGCAACTCTAGGACAAACTCCCTGAAGTCGTCCATCCAAAGGGGACGGAGTGCGGGGTTTTCCATCTGGAGGAGGTCCGGTTTGAACCATTTCAATGCTATTCCCTTTAGATATGACTGGGCAAATGTGACCTTGGCATGGTCGGAGGCGAAGGCTTTCGGACGGTTTTGGAAGTTTAATTCACATTGGACTAGGAAGACCTGGAGTTTGCGGGGATCTGTTCCGTCAAACTGGTCTGGTTCCCGGACTTTTGTCCGTTGTGAGGGTTCAGAGGATTTCTTTCTTGAAGAGCAGGTGAGGACCTGGATAGTGCTTGCCAGGTTGGCAAGCGTGTCTTGCGGGATGTGTTCTTCTTCATCAGATGAATTGGGGTCAAAATCGTCTGCTGGGAGGTTGGAGTCACTAGGGGGGTCATCTCCGGGTCCGTCCGGATCTACCGGATTGACACAGATGCTAGGAGTGTGAAAACTAGGGGGGTTGGCAGGATCGCCGATGTCCATGAGCTCTTCAATGTGCGCTCCAGGTGAAGGGGATCATGGAGGCCGGTGCGCTTGAGATGCAGACGGAGTATGCTGACGAGCGGAGAAGCTGAGAAATTGTTTGATGAGGTCAGGGGCATGACAGTTGCTGCTTAAGGCATTGAGAGGGTTCTCGATAGCCCTTGCACACAACCGTGTCATGCGAATCGACATGGTTGGGGATTCCGATGCAAGTGTAAGTTTGAATATACTGTTAAGACTGAATGGATGGACTCCTGTACAACTCCGGAACTCCGGAGTTGAGGTGAACGGGGCATTGGCTTCACCTTATGTGGTGCGCCCTTGCAATGGAATCGTGCCCCGGGATTTCGGGCAGAGGGTCGGAGGTTAGAGGTCAGAGGACCGGAGGTCAGAGGGCCAGAGGTCAGAAGGTCAGAGGTCAGAGGTCAGAGGGTCGGAGGTCAAAGAGAGGACATCAAGCCCTCAGAAAGGGTCATGGGGAGAGGGTTAGGAGTTGGTTGTCAATGTTGATATTTGAACTGAGATCTACAGGCAGTAAACTACAGAGTTTATATACAGAGGGAAAACCGGATGACTAAGTCTGGAGTCGGAATGAAGTATGTACCGGAAGTGTTAAGTGTTGGCTCTACTGAGTCAGAGCCTCAGGATCATGCTCCGAGTAAGCAGTGACATCGGAGTAGTTTTAATACCGAAGGATGAAGCACATGTAGTTCGGAAGAACGGGAATAGAGGCAAATAAGAAATGAAAGTCATAGAAATTTACTAATGTCAGTCCAAGCAAAGTAAACAAGAGAGAAAAGCGGAAAAGAGTCCGGAGTTACGCTGGAGTATGTCTGGAGTGTCCAGAATTGGGCTGTGAGGCCTGGATATGACAAGCTCCTTAAAATGGTAAGTATCCAATATGAGGCCAGGATAAAGGGATGGATGTCCAATGCTGGGGGAGAATATAAATTCCAAGCATTTGACATGATACTCAAGAAGGCAGACATTATGATTTACTAATCTATCTCTCACACTCTAATGCGGAATGGCAGAGCCAAAAGGCTTATGTGAACACTCTCCAACAAGTCAGAGTCAATGCAGCATGATGCTTGTGCCCCTGACAGTTGGTGGGAGTTCTTATTCACACATGCTACACATGTGTATAACTAAACACTGATAGCTTGCCTAAATGGCAAAACATCTTTTGAGTTAATCCAAGGGCAGATATTTAATGTCAGCCATCTTAGGGTGTGGGGCTGTGCTGCTTATGTACATGACCCCCCTGAGACTCAATCCTCAAAATTAGCCCTAAGACTGAGCCTATGATTCATATCAGCATTGTACCTGGCATAACATTGAACTATATTTTTATGAGAATGACCAATACAGTATATATATTTCTCTATGCCATTTTCAAGGAAAATAGATTCCCAAAATGCACAAAAGTGAGAAACCCCTCTAGATGAGAACTGTCTGCCTCTAGGGATAATAGTCTTTTTTATAGGCCTGACCTTCCTGGTCCCTCAGACAACCAACCTAGTCTACTATTCTCACCATTATCACCTCCTACTCATCCCACCACTCCAGTGCCTTTACTGCCACAAAGACCAGTTACTCCACAAAGGCATTAGCCTCTAGCACCTCCTGCCATATCCCTTGCTTCTTGTCACTTGCAGCGAGAACGCTGTGTGTGAACTCACCCAGATAATTTGTATGGTGATGACCAATACCCAGTAGAGCAACAGTGGGATTCAGATAGACTTAGCTGATGGTAAGACATTGTTAAAGAACCCGGATGCTCATCACATCTGGCAGAACCAGCTCCTCAGATGCCCAGTGAGATTCCTGACACTTCTATGTTGCAAGGCCCCCAACCCTCACAAGACAGCAAGTTGTTCCCTTCCGATGCAAAGGTTGAGTGCCTATGTGTTAAGACTGAACTGATGAAGTCCTGCACAACTCTAGAACTCCAGAGTTGAGGCAAGTGAGGCATTGACTTCACCTTATGTGGTGTACCCTTGCAACAGAATCATGCTCTAGGATTTTGGGCTGAAGGTCGAAGGTCGGAGGTCCAGGGTTTGGAGGTCTGAGGGTCAGAGATCTAAGGGTTGAAGGTCTAAGGGTTGGAGGTCTGAGGGTTGGAGGGAGGAGAGAGGGTGTCAAGCCCTCAATGAAGGTCACAGGGGAATGAGAGGAAGGTAGACTCAGTCATCTATGTTGATAGTCTATGTTGATATTTGAACTGAGGTCTACAGGCAGTAGACTATAGAGTTTATATATAGAGGGAAAACCAGATGACTAAGTCTGGAGTTGGAATGAAGTATATACCAGAAGTGTCAAGTGTTGGCTTTACTAAGTTAGAGTCTCAGGATCATGCTTTGAGTGAGCAATGACATTGGAGTAGTTCTAATACCAAAGAATGAAGCATGAGGAAGTATGAGTAGTCCAGAAGAATGGGAACAGAGGCAAATGGAAGATGAAAGTCAGAGGAATTTACTAATGTAAGTCTAGAAGAAATGGACAAAGCAGAAGATAGGAAATAGTCTGGAGTTATACCAGTGTTTGTTTGGAAGATCTGGAGTTGGCTTTTGTAGCCCGGGATATGACAGTATCCCCCTCTTAGACCTGAACCCTTGAAGGCCTTTGAGGATTACATGGTACTGTTGAATAATGGAGTTGAAAAAAATGGAGTGGAGGCAGCAGATGAAGGCATGAAGGAGAAAGACGAGGAAGATGACATTGGAATGGCAGAGGTGGAGGCATTGGTGATGGAGGAGAGGGAAGCCAGAAAGGTAGAGTTGGTGTAGATAATGGCGGAGAATGGAAAAGGGGAAAACAATGAAGATAACGAAGATAAGGAAGTGTAATAGATACTTTTGCAAATGTTAACAAATTTGACAGGTCAAGCAGAGTGAGGTCCAGGCTTTTCCAAGTACTAAAGATGGAAGTTTGCAACCAGCTCCAAAGCATGACCTAGTTCAATTGCAAGTAACCATGAACTTTCTTCATCTGTTCCTTCATATCCAGACCACTGCATCAAATACAGGAGTTTGCAGTTCTGTCACCTACAATCTATCTTTGAGTCAAGGATTTCTGATATCTTATATTTCGGCTTGCCATCAATCTCAACTGGAGATAGAGGTAATTGTGTGCAGTTCAGAATGGTATTAGGGGTTGCAGGCTCTAGTTGAGAAACATGGAAGACTGGATGCGTGGACTTCATGTTCTCCAGGAGCCAGAGGGTAAATGAAGCAGTGCCAGCTTGAGCTATGATTTCATAAGAATCTAGATTTTTCTTGAAGAGCTTCTTGGAGGGGCATGTGGAGTGGAAGTATTTTGCCTTGACAAAGACCTGACTACTGACTTTGAAGTCCAGTGCTGGAGTTTGCTTGGCATCTACAGGTCCTTGATATCATTGCTAAGCTGGGGCTATTTCATCACAGAGAAGGCTGTGGAGGAAATCAAGGTTGACGGAGTATTTTTGGGCTTAGGTAGAGGTGAGGTCACATTCAGGATGGATGGAAATGTTCAGATTATAACCCTTATTGGCAAAGAATGGGAAGATGCTGGTGGTAGCATTCAGAGCATTGTTGTAGGTGAACTCCACGAGGGGCAGGAGTTCGGACCAGTTGTCTTGCTGGTAGTTGCAATAAATCCAAAGGTACTATTCCAGAGTCTGGTTCATTTGCTCTATTTGTCCATCACCCTCCAGGTGGTAACCAGAGATAAAGTGGAGTCAGATATCTAAGGCTTTCTCAAGTGAGCAGAAAAAGTGGGAAACAAACTCCAAGTCTCAGTTAGAGGTGATGTGTAAGGGAACTCCGTGTTTAGAGAATACATGAAGCAGGAATAGTTTTGCTAACTCCAGAGATGTCACCTTGTTGTTGGTCAGAATGAAGATGCACTGTTTGGACAATCTGTCCATGACTACAAGGATGGTGGTATGTCCAGAGGACAGAGGGAGTTATTCAATGAAGTCCATGGAGATCGAATTCCATGGCTTCTCTGGAATAGGAAGTTATTTTAGGAGCCCGTAGAGCTTATGTTTGGGGACCTTGGCACATGCACAGGCTGTACAGAAGGAAACATAGTCTTTGACAAAGGTCTGGATGCCTGGCCAAGTGTATTCATAGTAGATGAGTTCTAAGGTCTGGTTTTGTTCAAAGTGTCCAGAGAGCAGATAGTCATGTTTGTACTGGAGGACTTAGAGGCAGAGGTCATCTGTGTTCAGGACGTAAATGTGATTATCTAGATGGAGATAGCCTTCAGAGTCTATGGTCCAGTGAGAGTCAGAGGATTTGGAGTTGGACATGTGGGTAGATGCTAAGGGATCAGAGGAGAGCATGGACAGGATGTTTCTATGAAGGGACTTGATGTCAAACAGCATACTGGCCCAGAGGACTGGTGTTGCTAAAATCATTGCCCTGAGGGACAACATGAGCTATTCTTGGGTGAATATGAGTTGGAAATTCTGGGGGTTTACAAGTGCATAGTCCCTATTTCCCTCTTTGGGATAGACATCCCAGCATCTAGTAAGGGAGTCAGGTTTTGTACCCAGGCATCCAGGGTGGAAGCAAATGACCATGTTGAACTGCAAGAGGAACTCCAACCACTGGGCTTGTCACCAGGTTAGGAGTTTGGTGGTTGCAAAGTATTCCAAGTTCTTGTGGTCCATGACTACATCAATTGAAGTTCTAGAGCCTTCAAGGTAGTGCTGCCAAGTCTGGAAGAACTCATGTATGGCAAGCAATTCCTTGTTATGGGTGTCATAGTTGAGTTCTGAAGCAGAAAGGATATGGGAGTAGAAAGCTACAGGGCGGATTTCATTGTCTGGATATCGGATGGAGAAAATGCCAGCAATGGCATAGCTGAAGGCATTTGTCTTGATGATCAAAGGGGAGTTGGGGATCCAATGGAATAGGATGGGGATCCAATGGAATAGGATGGGGATCCAATGGAATAGGATGGAAATCCAATGGAATAGAATGGAAATCCAATGGAATAGGATGGAAATCCAATGGAATAGGATGGAAATCCAATGGAATAGGATGGAAATCCAATGGAATAGGATGGAAATCCAATGGAATAGGATGGGGATGGAGGTGAAAGTGTCCTTGAGACACTGAAAAGTGGAGTGACAGGTGTCATCGAAATTCCATGGAGTACCCTTTCAGGTGAGGTGGGTGAGTGGAATGACAAGTCTGGAGTAGTTGGTGATGAATCTCTGGTAGAAATTAGTGAATCCAAGGAAAGACTATATATCTCAGACCTTCCAGGATTTGGGCCATTCAATGATAGCCTTCACCTTTTCTAGGGACATGGAAAGTCTGGTCAGAGAGAGTCAATATCTAAGGTACTTGGTGGAGTTGGTATAGAATTTGCATTTTTTGGGTTTGGCATAAAGTCCATATTTTCAGAGATGCTAAAGTACTTCCCAAACATGCTCTTTGTGTTTCATGCAGTTTTCAGAGAAAATGAGGATATCATTCAAATAAACGATGATGGAGATGTTAAGAAGATCTGTGAAGATGGAGTTGATGAACTGCTGGAAAGCTACAGGGGCATTGGTGAGACCAAATGGCATGACAAGCCATTCAAACAATCCATAGCACATCTAGAAGGATGTCTTTCACTCATTTCTGGCGGCAATGCAGACTAGATGGTATGCATGCTGGAGATCAAGCTTGGTGTAAATCCAAGCATGACTTGGAGCATCTAGAAGGTTGGAGATGTGGGGGAGTGAGTAGCAGTTCTTCTTCGTGATCTTGTTGAGTTCACAGAAATCTACACAAAGACAAAGTGAACCATCCTTCATGCAGACAAAGAGTACTGGAGTGGCATGAGCAAAGTTGAACAGGCAGATGAATCCTGTGGAGAGGTGTTCGTCAAGAAACACTTGAAGGAACTCAAGTTCAGATGTGGACAGAGAATAGATAGTTCCTATTGGTGGAAATGCTCCTTTTTTCAATTTGATCTTCAGGTCAAATTCATGGTATGGGGCAAGCTTGGATGCCTTGCCCTTGCTGAATACATCTGTGAAATCATGATACTCCAGAGGAACTCCAGAATGGTTTGGAGTTGGCAGAAACAAAGCAAAGATTGCTCTCCTGTGGATGAAGTGATAGAGTGAACTGCACTGAGCTCTTGAGATGATAGATGAGTGCGAAGGCAGGAGCACTAATGAGCACTATAGATGGTGCCTTGCAGTCATAGGTACGTAGTGAATTGGGGTCGGAGTCAGTTGGAGGAATGAGTTCCAAAGGCTGTGAAGTTGAGCTTAGGTTTGCTAGCATGGGATGCTCAGATGCTCAGAACAAGATACTGCTCATAACCCAATCAATCAATGGATTGTAGTGGGCGAGCCAGTTGTGTTCTAGAACAATAGAACAAGAATCATCTAGTGGAGTGACATAAAATGTCATCAGAGTGATATCACTAGTCAAAAAAATGACGGAGAGGTTGATGGCTTGAGTCACAGAGGAATTTGAGGTACCATTGAACAAACAGAGGGATAGCAAAGGGACAGAGTAGACTAAAAGTCCATTTTTCTTCACAAATGTTGAATCTATGAAGGAATCAGAGAAGCTGGAGTCTGAGTGATGATGTATAAGGAGGACGAGGAAGACGGGGAGGATGGGGACATGTAGTAAATAGTCTTGCGAATGTTAACTTTTCGAATATACTGTTAAGACTGAACTGATGAAGTCTTGCACAACTTCGGAACTTCAAAGTTGAGGTGAGTGGGATATTGGCTTTATCTTATGTGGTGCACCCTTGCAATAGAATCATGCCCTAGAATTTCGGGCTGAAGGTTGGAGATTGGAGGTCCAGGGTCCAGAGGTTTGAGAGTCAAAGGTCTGAGAGTTGAAGGTCTGAGAATTAGAGATCTGAGGGTCAGAGGTCTATTAATGCGGGGAAAGAAGGGATATTCTAGGAGACTAGGGAAATGGAGGGTAGAAGTGATTTCAGATTTGAGAGAGCAGATGCATTGAGTTGGATCTCCTTGGGTGCACAGGAAGAGACAACACAACCTCTAGTCCATGTGGAGTTATAGAGGTCACAGACTATTTTTTTGCCTTGGCAGAGGCCTCCAGTTTGGTTTCTGGAGTTTCAGTCTTGGCAGCACAACTATGGATACTAAGGAAAAGGAAGCCAGGGGATTTGGCAAGGTCGCTGATGTCCATGAGCTCTTCCATGTGCATGCCAGGCATAGGGGACTATGGAGATGGGTGTACTTGAGATGTAGAAGGAGTGCTCTGACCAGCGGAGAAGCTATGGGACTGTTCGACAGGATCGGGACCTTGGCTACTGCTACCTAAGGTGTGTAAAGGGTTGTCAATTGCCCTTGCATGCGACCGTGTCATGCAGATTGACATGGTTGGGGATTCCAATGCAAGTATAAGTTCAAATATACTGTTAAGACTGAACTGACGAAGTCCTGCATAACTCCAGAACTCTAGAGTTGAGGTGAGCGAGGTGTTGGCTTCATCTTATGTGGTATGCCCTTGCAATGGAATTGTGCCCCAGGATTTTGAGCTGAAGATTGGAGGTTGGAGGTTCAGGATCTGGAGGTCTAAGAGTTGGAGGTCTGAGGGTTGGAGGGAGGAGAGAGGGTGTCAAGCCCTCAATGAAGGTCACAGGGGAATGAGAGGAAGGTAGACTCGATCATCTATGTTGATAGTCTATGTTGATATTTGAACTGAGGTCTATAGGTAGTAGACTATAGAGTTTATATATAGAGGGAAAACTGGATAACTAAGTCTGGAGTCAGAATAAAGTATGTACTGGAAGTGTCAAGTGTTGGCTCTACTGAGTCGGAGCCTTAGGATCATGCTCTGAGTGAGCAATGACATTGGAGTAGTTCTAATACCAAAGAATGAAGCATGAGAAAATATGAGTGGTCTGAAAGAATGGAAATGGAAGACAGAAGTCAGAGAAATTTACTAATGTAAGTCTGGAAGAAATGGACAGAGCAAAAGATAGGAAATAGTCTGAAGTTATACCAGTGTTTGTCCAGAATATCCAAAGTTGGCTTTTGTAGCCCAGAATATGACACTATGTCAGAAAGGGAAAGTAGGTTTAATTGTGTATCTTATGTCAAAGGCCATACCCCATGGATTGTCTTTTGCAAAGACAAAGCCAGTATAAGAGTGGATCTATTGGGATATTCTTTAGCTGAACAGAAGGAGTGGAAAGCTGCCTGTGAATAGAAGCTTAAAATGTTATGTGAGCAACAAGTTTACAAACTTGTGAATGTACCCAAAGGGCATAAGATTATTGATAATTGCTGGGTTTTCAACGTTAAAACTAATGGTTGCAAAAAGGCATGCCTTGTTGCCAAAGGTTTCATCTAGATTGAGAGTACAGATTTCGACTAGATCTTTACTCCTGTAGTGCATTTTGAGACTGTGCACTTAATGCTTGCACTCTCCACACTCAAGAACTGGTATATCAAGACACTTGATGTCCAATCAGCCTTCCTTTATGGGAAACTCACAGAGGAGCTCTATATAAAACAACAACTTGATAGCTTTAAAGTCAAAGGCCAAGAGCACAAAGTCTGTTAGCTTTTACATGCTATTTATGGTCTCAAACAAGCAGCTATAGCATGGTGGGAGACCCTCAATGAGTCTATGAAGGATTTAGGCTTTGATAGACTTAAGTCTAACACTGGTCTATTCCTCTATTGAAAAAAGAACATGTCAATCATTGTTGCCGTTATCTATATTAATGATGCCATGTTCTATGGTCCATCTAAGTCAATCGTAGATGAGATTAAGGTAAAGTTTATGAGTAGATGGAAATCTCATGATTTAGACATACTCAAAGAGTATCTCCACATGCACATCTAATAATTGGGAAAGTTGATCTTAATTGATCAAAATAACTATCTCCTGAAAGTTGTTGAGCATTGCAAAATGATTAATGCCAGATCTGCCCCAACTCCTTTGTTTGAGAGTTATTACTCTCTCTCTAATACTGATCCTGTTGACCCAGAACTATGATCCCATTACCAGATGGTGATTGGTTCTCTTTTATACCTTTCTCTTGGTATATTGCCTATGCTATAATAGCAATGGCAAAACACTCAGCAAATCCTTTGCAAGATCATCTCAATAGAGTGTTATATATTTATTGTTATCTAAATGGTACTCATGACACAACCCTTGTTTATGATGGTACATTTGAAGCAGGATTAATCATGCATATAGACTCAAATTGGGGATCTGATTCCAATACTAGGTGATCAACTACTGGATATGTAGTGAAACTTGCCAATGCTGCTATAGCTTGGAAGATGCATCAACAGAGTCGAGTAGCTTACTCCTCTACTGAAATAGAGTATGTTTCACTTTTCAATTGTAGTCGCCAACTGGTGTGGTTGAACTCTTTGTTTAAAGAGCTAGGATACGATTTGAAGCTGATTTCCCTGTGTGGAGACAATTAGGGTTCTATATTTATGGCATCTAATCTGATTACTGAAAAGTGGTCTAAACACATAGACATTTGCTGGCATAGCATTCAAGAATTTATTCATGAAAAGTTGATCAAGCTATTCTACATTAAAGGCTTTGAGAACCTTGCTGATTTACTGACAAAGCATCTTGGCAGAGTGAAGTTTGTAAAATTCCAATCACAGTATGGCCTAATCTATGGTAACACATAGTCTGTTACAGTTTTTTTCCTTCATTGAAGTCTCTTTTTAATTCTAGTGGAACACCTGGGTTTATTTCCCATCACTTTTTACCACATTGAGGCAATTCTTCTCCTTTTGTCTCACTTCTCTTGTGCCCTTTCTATTCTTCCTTGCTTCCTGCTCTGCTCCCCAGACATGTCTCATTTACTTATGGGTTAACTTCATTAATCACTCAATACCTGAACTCTCTTGTACTACATCTCATGTTTCACCTTGTTATGCCATGTTTTCCACATATGCTTAGTCAGTTATTACTGGTCTACCCTATTTAAACTCGCACTCATCGACTCTGTAACCTTATGATTCATCTACATGAATATATATAGTTTTCTTACCATCCTTAGTCCGAGTGAGCTCTTAACACCCTCTATGAGACCTTATACCTCTAAGAAGGCATATCTCTTCTCCATCATCATCATTATCCCTTGTCCCTAGTTTCTCTTGAGTAATTAAGATGGTGCCTCTTCATGAGTGCCCCACTCAAGTCGAAATCCCAGCCCACTGTGACCAAGCGTAACATAGTCCTAGTAAGCCAGTTCATTTTTATAATTTTCTATTACCATGTACAAATCATAAGGGAGTGTTGAATAAGCACATTACTATCATGTGACTGTGGTACTCAACCTCTATATTTGTAGATTATGTAAGTACTCTATGTAGTATATAACTTCAAACTCAGCTCTGAGTTTGAATAATACTCTTGACCTCAAATCACTACCTTGCCCTTAAGCCACTACCCCATTTTACTACCAAAGTAGGTATGTAGTAGCTAGTAGCATATACCTGTGGTTTTCTACAAGGGGATTGAAGGTCAGAAGTAAGGATGTCCAGTTGAAGGGAGGAGAGAGAACATTAAGCTCTCAATAGAGATTATAGGGAGAGAATAAGGAGTTGGTTGTCTATGTCAATATTTGAACTGAGGTCTATAGGCAGTAAACTACAGAGTTTGTATATGGAGGGAAAATCAGATGACTAAGTCTGGAGTTGAAATGAAGTATGTACTAGAAGTGTCAAGTATAGGCTCTACTGAGTTAGAGCCTTAGGATCATGCTCCTAGTAAGCACTGACATTAGAGTGGTATTACTACTGATGGATGAAGTGTAAGGAAATATGAGTAGTCCAAATGAGAAATGGAAGTTATAGGAATTTACTAATGTCAGTCCAGGCAAAGTGAACAAAAGAGAAATGTGGAAAAGAGTTCAGAGTTACACTGGAGTATGTCTGGAGGATTTGGAGTTAGCTTTTGAGGCCCAGATTTGACAGTATCCCCCTCTTAGGCCTGAATCCTTGAAGGCCCTTGAGAATCATGTGATACTGTTGATTGACAGAGTTAAAAAAATGAAGTGCAGTGTAGAAAACTTCTATGAGGTATAAAGTCCAGGTATTCCACTACTAACCTCTTAGTGCTATATTACCATGTCCAAGTACATGAATATTTAGGAGTAGGATGATGAGCATCTGGTGGAATGCACTGAGGATGATAATGGGCTGTGAAATGCAAAGGTAGCAGAGAGAAGATATTAGACAAAGATGTAAAAGGAGAAAGAGCAGAGGAGAGTAGGGGAGAAAGTCTGGCAGAGAGCTAAGTAGGTGTCATATCCAGGCCTCAAAGCCCAATTCCAGACACTCCGGACATACTCCGGCATAACTCTGGACTCTTTTCCGCTTTCCTCTCTTGTTCACTTTGCCTGGACTGACATTAGTAAATCTCTATGACTTCTGTTTCTCATTTGCCTCCATTCCTGTAGTTCCGAACTACACATGCTTCATCCTTCGGTATTAGAACTACTCTGATGTCATTACTCACTCGGAGCATGATCCTGAGGCTCTGACTTAGTAAAGCCAACACTTGACACTTTCAATGCATACTTTACTCCGACTCCAGAGTTAGTCATCTAGCTCTCTCCCCATATATAAAGCTCTGTAGTTTACTGCTTGTAGACCTTAGTTCGAATATCAACATAGACTATCAACATAGACGACCAAGTCTATCCTCCCCTCATTCTCCTGTGACCTTCATTGAGGGCTTGACGCCCTCTTTCCTCCCTTTGACCCTCAGACCTCTGACCCTCAGACCTCCAACCCTCAGACCTCCGACCCTCAGACCTCAGACCCTCAGACCTCCGAACCTCAGACCTCCGGACTCCAGACCTCTGACCTCCAATCCTTTGTTCGAAATACCAGGGCATGATTCCAGTGCAAGGGCACACCACATAAGGTGAAGCCAACGCCCCACTCACCTCAACTTTGGAGTTCTGGAGTTGCATAGGACTTAGTCAGTTCACTCTTAACAGTATATTCAAACTCACACTTGCATTGGAATCCCCAACCATGACACAGTCGCATGCAAGGGCTATCGAGAACCCTCTCAATGTCTTAAGCAGTAACCATCATGCCCCTGACCTCGTTGAATAGTTTCTCAGCTTCTCTGCTCATCAGCACACTCTATCCGTGTCTTAAGCACACTGGCCTCTGTGATCTCCTTTACCTGGAGTACACATTGAAGAGCTCATGGACATCGGCAACCCTATCAACTCTCCTAGTTTTCACACTCCTAGCTTTCGTGTCAATCCAGTAGATCTGGACGGACCCAGAGATGATCCTTCTAGTGACTCTGATCTCCCAGCAGATAACCTTGACTCCAATTCATCTGACGAAGAAGAATGCATCCTGCGAGACATGCTCGCTAACCTAGCAAATGCTATCTGGGTCCTCACCTGCTCTTCAAGAAAGAAATCCTCTAAACCCTTACAACAGACAAAAGTCTGGGAACCGGACCAGTTTAATGAAATATATCCCTGCAAACTCTGGGTTTTCCTAGTCCAATGTGAATTAAACTTCCAAAACCGTCCAAAAGCCTTCATCTCCAACTATGCCAAGGTCACATTTGCCCAGTCATATCTAAAGGGAATAGCATTGAAATGGTTCAAACTGGACCTCCTCCAGATGGAAAACCCCACACTCCGTCCCCTTTGGATGGACAACTTTAGGGAGTTTGTTCTAGAATTGCAGACTAACTTTGGACTGCATGATCCCGTCGAAGATGCGGAGCACCAACTAGATCACTTGACGATGAAGGATGGTCAAAGGATCAATAGATATGTGGTGGAATTTAACAGGATAGCTTCGCAAGTCCAGGACTACAGAGAAGGCACCCTCTGGTACCATTTCTACAACAGCCTTTCAGACCACATCAAAGACAAAATCTCACAAGTCGGCAAACCCCCCAGGCTCTCTAAACTCTGCCAACTTGCCCATGCCATTGACATGCGCTATTGGGAGCACAAGTTCGAGGTTAACCACCAGGTGAAGCCTCCTCACAATACCTCCAAGATATCTGACAAAACCCACACCTTGTCCGCTGGCTCCTCTGGCACCTCCAAGGATTCCCAAGGGAAGTTCGCCAGCACTTCCAACAACTCCAGAGTCTCTGCTTCTCCTAAACTGGACTTGTTGTCCAAGCTCAGGGAAGACAGTAAGTTTACTGTGGCTGAACACAAGTGCTGCTTCGACAGTGACCTCTGCATGTTCTGTGGCCAAGCAGGACACAAGGCTAAGAAATGCCGAAAGTTTTCCTCCCACTCAACCAAAGGCCGCGTTGCCATAACCAAAACTCTGGAAACCAAACTGAAGGCTTCCACTGAGGCAAAAAAATAGTCCATGACCTCTGTGACTCCGCATGGACTGGAGGTTGTGTTGTCTCTTCCCGTGCACCCAAGGAGATTCAACTCAACACGTCCACTCTCTCAACTCTGAAATCACTTCTACCCTCCATCTCCCTAGTCTTCCAGAACATCCCACCTTTCCCCGCATTAATAGACTCTAGCTCCTTTGATTCCTTTATAGATTCAACATTTGTAAAGAAAAACGGACTTTTAGCCTACTCCATCCCTCTGCTATCTCTCCGTTTGTTCGATGGCATCTCGAATTCCTCTGTGACTCAAGCCATTGATCTCTCTGTTTGTTTTTTGACTGGTAATATCACTTCAATGACATTTTATGTCACTTCGCTAGATGGTTCTTGTTCTATTGTTCTAGAACACAACTGGCTCACCCGCTACAATCTGTTGATTGATTGAGTTATGAGCAGTATCTCGTTCTGAGCATCCGAGCATCCCATACTAGCAAACCCAAGCTCAACTTCGCAGCCTTTGGAACTCATTCCTCCAGCTGACTCTGACCTTGATTTACTGCGTACCTATGACTGCAAGGCACCATCTATAGCGCTCATTAGTGCTCCTGCCTTTGCACTCGCCTGTCGTCTTGAGGGCTCAGTGCAGTTCGCTCTGTCACTCTGCCCTTAGGAGAGCAATCTCTGCTCTGTTTCCGCTGACTCCGAACCAGTCGATCTCTCTGGAGTTCCTCTAGAGTATCACGATTTCACAGATGTATTTAGCAAGGGGAAGGCATCCAAGCTTGCCCCACACCGTGAATTCAACCTAAAGATTGAATTGGAAAAAGGAGCATCTTCACCAATAGAAACTACCTATTCTCTCTCCACATCTGAACTTGAGTCCCTCCAAGTGTTTCTTGATGAACACCTCTCCATGGGATTCATCCACCCATCCAACTCCGCTCATGCTGCTCCAGTACTCTTCATCTGCAAGAAGGATAGTTCACTCTGCCTCTGTGTAGATTTCTGTGGACTTAACAAGATCACAAAGAAGGACCGCTATCTACTCTCCCACATCTCCAACCTCCTAGATGCTCCAAGCTGCACTCGGATTTACACCAAGCTCGATCTTTGGCATTGTTAAGAGTGAACTGACTAAGTCCTGCGCAACTCTGGAACTCCGGAGTTGAGGCAAATGGGGCGTTGGCTTCACCTTATGTGGTACGCCCTTGCACCAGAATCGTGCCCCAGTATTTTGAATGGAGGGTTGGAGGTTGGAGGTCTGGGATCTGGAGGTCTGAGGTCTGGAGGTCTGAGGGTCGGAGGTCTGAGAGAGGGTGTCAAGCCCTCAACGAAGGTCACAGGAGAATGAGAGGAAGATAGACTCAGTCGTCTACATTGATAGTCTATGTTGATAATCTATGTTGATATTTGAACTGAGGTCTACAGGCAGTAAACTACAGAGTTTATATATGAAGGGAAAACCAGATAACTAAGTCCAGAGTCAGAATGAAGTATGTACTAGAAGTGTCAAGTGTTGGCTCTACTAAGTCAGAGCCTCAGGATCATGCTCCGAGTGAGCAATGATATTGGAGTAGTTCTAATACTGAAGGATGAAGCACATGTAGTTCAGAAGAATGGGAACGGAGGCAAATGAGAAACGGAAGTCATAGGAATTTACTAATGTCAATCTGGAAGAAATGAACAGAGCAAAAGATAGGAAATAGTCCAGAGTTATATCAGTGTTTGTCCAGAAGGTCTGGAGTTGGCTTTTGAAGTCCAGGATATAATAGGCATGCATACCACCTAGTCCGCATTGCTGCCGGAGATAAGTGAAAGACATACTTCTGGACATACTGCGGATTGTTTAAATGGCTTATTATGCCATTTGATCTCACCAATGCCCCTGCAACTTTCCAGCAGTTCATCAACTCCATCTTTGCAGATCTCCTTGACATCTTTGTCATCATCTATCTGGATGATATTCTCATCTTCTCTGAAGACCGGGTGAAACACGAAGAGCATGTTCAGAAAGTACTCTGGCGTCTCCAAAAACATAGACTTTATGCCAAACCTGAAAAATGTGAATTCCACACCAACTCCACCAAGTATCTCAGATATTGACTCTCTCTGACCAGACTTTTCATGTCTCCAGAAAAGGTAAAGGCCATTATTGATTGGCCCAAACCCCGGAAGGTTCGAGATATATAGTCTTTTCTCGGATTCACTAATTTCTACCAGAGATTCATCGCTGACTACTTCAGACTTGTCATTCCACTCACCTGTCTCACCTGAAAGGGTACTCTGTGGAATTTCAACAATGCCTGTCGCTCCACTTTCCAGCACCTTAAGAACGCTTTCACCTCTACCCCTATCCTATCCCATTGGATCCCTAACTCCCCTTTGATTGTCGAGACAGATGCCTCTGACTATGCCATCGCTGGCATTTTTTCCATCCGATGTCCAGATGATAAAATCTGCCCTGTAGCTTTTTACTCCCATACCCTCTCTACTCCCGAACTCAACTATGACACCCATGACAAGGAATTGCTTGCCATCCATGAGTCCTTCCGGACTTGGCAGCACTATCTTAAAGGCTCCAGCACTCTGATTAACATAGTCATGGACCACAAGAACTTGGAATACTTCGCAATCACCAAACTTCTGACCTGGTGTCAAGCCTGGTGGTTGGAGTTCCTCTCACAGTTTAACATGGTCATCCACTTCCACCCCAGATGCCTGGGTGCAAAACCCGACTCCCTCACTAGATGCTGGGATGTCTATCCCAAAAAGGGGGATAGGGACTATGTACTCATAAACCCCTAGAACTTCTGACCCATATTTACCCGAGAATAGCTCGTGTCATCCCTCAGGGCAATGATTTTAGCAACTCTGGTCCTCCAGGCCAGTACACTGTTCGACATTGAGTCCCTTCACAGAAACATCCTGTCTACACTCCCCTCTGATCCCTTAGCATTCGCCCACATGTCCGACTCCGAATTCTCTGACTCCTGCTGGACCGTAGACTCTGGAGGCTACCTCTATCTAGACAATCGCATCTACATCCTGGACGCAGATGACCTCTGCCTCTGAGTCCTCTAGTACAAACATGACCATTCACTCTCTAGACACTTCGGACAGAACTGGATCTTAGAACTCATCTGCCACAAATATACATGGCCAGGCATCTGGACTTTCATCAAAGACTATGTTTCCTCCTGTTGTTAAGAGTGAACTGACTAAGTCCTGCGCAACTCCGGAACTCCGGAGTTGAGGCGAACAGGGCATTGGCTTTACCTTATGTGGTGTGCCCTTGCACCGGAATCGTGCCCTGGTATTTTGAATGAAGGGTTGGAGGTTGGAGGTCCAGGGTCTGGAGGTCTGAGGGTCAGAGGTCTAAGGGTCAGAGGGAGGAGAGAGGGCATCAAGCCCTCAATGAAGGTCATAGGAGAATGGGAGGAAGATAGACTCAGTCATCTATGTTGATAGTCTATGTTGATATTTGAACTGAGGTCTATAGGCAGTAAACTACAGAGTTTATATACGGAGGGAAAACCAGATGACTAAGTCCAGAGTCGGAATGAAGTATATACCAGAAGTGTCAAGTGTTGGCTCTACTGAGTCAGAGCCTCAGGATCATGCTCCAAGTGAGCAATGACATTGGAGTAGTTCTAATACCGAAGGATGAAGCACATGTAGTTCAGAAGAATGGGAATGGAGGCAAATGAGAAACAGAAGTCATAGGAATTTACTAATGTCAGTCTGGAAGAAATAAATGGAGTGGAAGATAGGAAATAGTCTGGAGTTATACTGGTGTTCATCCAGAAAATCCGGAGTTGGCTTTTGAAGCCCAGGATATGACACCTGTACAGCCTGTGCCCATGCCAAGGTTCCCAGACATAAGCTCTATGGGCTTCTGAAACAACTCCCCATTCCAGAGAAGCCATGGAATTTGATCTCCATGAACTTCATTGAACAGCTTCCTTCGTCCTCCAGACATATTGCCATCCTTGTAATCATGGACAGATTGTCCAAACAGTGCATTTTCATCCTGACCAATGACAAGGTGACATCTTTGGAGTTAGCAAAACTATTCCTGCTCCATGTATTCTCCAAGCACAGAGTTCCCTCATACATTACCTCCGATCAAGGCTTGGAGTTCATCTCCTACTTTTTCCACTCACTTGGGAAAGCCTTAGATATCCAACTTTACTTCACCTCCAGTTACCACCCAGAGGGTGATGGACAAACAGAGTGAATGAATCAGACCCTGGAATAGTACCTTCAGATTTATTGCAACTACCAGCAAGACAACTGGTCCAAGCTCCTGCCCCTCATGGAGTTTGCCTACAACAATGCTCCGAACGCTACCACCGGTGTCTCCCTGTTCTTTGCCAATAAAGGTTATCATCTGAACATCTCCGTCCATTCTGAGCACGACCTCATCTCCGCCTGAGCCCAAGAATACTCCATCAATCTCAACTCCCTCCACAGCCTCCTCCATGAAGAAATAGCCCTAGCACAGCAGTGATATTAAGGACCCGCAGATGCCAAGTGAACTCCAGCACCGGACTTCAGAGTCAGCAGTTAGGTTTTTGTCAAGGCAAAATACTTCCACTCCACACACCCCTCTAAGAAACTCTCCAAGAAAAATCTAGGTCCTTATGAAATTATAGCTCAAGCCGGCACTGTTTCGTTCACCCTCCAGCTTCCGGAGAACATGAAGTCCATACATCCAGTCTTCCATGTTTCTCAACTAGAACCCGCAACCCCTAATACCATTCCAAATTGCATGCAGATACCTCTGCCTCCGGTTGAGGTTGATGGCAAACCAGAATATGAGATATCAGAAATCCTTGACTCAAAGATAGATCGAAGGTGACAGAACTGCAAACTCCTGTACTTGGTGCAGTGATCCAGATATGAAGGGACAGATGAAAAAACTTTGTGGTTACTTGCAACTGAACTAGGTCACGCTTCGGAGCTGATTGCAGACTTCCATCTCCAGTACCTGGAGAAGCCTAGACCTCACTTTGCTTGACCCATCAAATTTGTTAACATTCGCAAAAGTATCTATTATACTTCCTTGTTCTTGTTCTCTTCATTCTCTTTCCCTTCTCCGTCCTCCACTGTCATCCACACCAACTCTGCCTTTCTAGCTTCTTTTTCCTCCATCACCAATGCCTCCACCTCCGCCATTATCCGACACCAACTCCATCACCTTCACTGTTCCGATGTCATCTTCCTTGTCTTCCTCCTTTGCGCCTTCGTCCACTGCCTCTGCTCCATTTTCTTCAACTCTGTCATTTAACAGTACCACATGAACCTCAAGGGCCTTCAAGGGTTCAGGTCTAAGAGGGGGATACTGTCATATCTGGGCCTCAAAGCCCAATTCCAGACACTCCGGACATACTCTGGCATAACTCCAGACTCTTTTCCACTTTCCTCTCTTGTTCACTTTGCCCGGACTGACATTAGTAAATCCCTATGACTTTCATTTCTCATTTGCCTCCATTCCCATAGTTCCGAACTACACATGCTTCATCCTTCGGTATTAGAACTACTCCAATATCATTATTTACTCAGAGTATAATCCTGAGGCTCCGACTCAGTAGAGCCAACACTTGACACTTCCAGTACTTGTCATATCCAGGCCTCACAGCCCAATTCCGGACACTCCGGACATACTCCGGCGTAACTCTGGACTCTTTTCCGCTTTTCTCTCTTGTTTACTTTGCCCAGACTGACATTAGTAAATTCCTATGACTTCCATTTCTCATTTGCCTCCGTTCCCGTTCTTCTGAACTACATGTGCTTCATCCTTCGGTATTAAAACTACTCCAATGTCACTGCTCACTCGGAGCATGATCCTGAGGCTCTGACTTAGTAGAGCCAACACTTGACACTTCCGGTACATACTTCATTCCGACTCCGGACTTAGTCATCCAGTTTTCCCTCCGTATATAAACTCTGTAGTTTACTGCCTGTAGACCTCAGTTCGAATATCAACAT
>JBBPKC010000271.1:12549-30292 GCA_038089055.1 Tylopilus aff. balloui
GTATCTGAGTAAGTAGCCTTGATATGGAATGATTACACAGAGGCTCGGGCTAAAGGTATGTAAACTGGCAACTCCTTCGTTCCTTCTCCGATGCGATGGCTGCGTGACTCTAATGTCGCGAGTACCATCACCTGGATCGTGAATTTTCAATTCTTCCATCGACTTGCTCGTTTACCTACCAGAAATTCCAGATGAATGCGGAGCTTCCGTCCATCGAATCAAGCCAAGTGATGTAGGTGAAGCACTATATTACATGAATGGGAGTCGACCTTTCCCCGAGATACCCGCCGAACTCTGCGCAAATTCCGAGCCAAACGTCACTTCCCTGAGTGAACGTGCATGTATCCCACTCGGTCACTGGGCTCGCTCAGACTGTACGTACGTTTTGATCAGTGTGGACAGTAACTCCGACCAGTGATCATCTTTACGTCTTTGTGGGTTGATGGTATGCATATATGTGTCTTCCATCATCTCCCCAGCGGATGCAATGACTCATTTGTAGCTGTCCAGGCTCTGTCTCCACAACGCACATGCTATGGATGCTTCTTCGGACCGGGGATATCGTGGCTATTAACCCACCAACAGATTTCTTTAGGCTCCGATGATCGGACGGGATGGGAACGCAATTTTATATCAATTAGGCAGATGACGTCTCGTGTCACTGTATCTCACTTCAAACAGCCCGTTACAGCAGCAACTGAGAGTGAAGAATGCCGAGAAAAAAAAGCTTTTCCACACTTCTTGTTACGCTCTCAATCTCAATCAAGGTTAATCTCGCCTGTGCGTTGCGTGGTCCTTTCTGTAGCGGATCTCGGAGTAAGTTTCACCCATCCGGCGTGCTTACATGCTCTGTTGACAGCACCGACTTGGTAAAATGGAACTTATACACGGAGGTCTAGACATTCCGTCGTCGTAGTCGCTTCAAGAAAAGAAGCAGAGATCGGATCACGACGGAGGGCTCGAGCCTCGAGAGCACATGTACCAGAGTTACTCAACAGAAACCGCCCGTACGTTGACATCTTTTGAGATCGTCACTCGTCTGCTTTAGAAATATATGGATACCCGCGCGATTACCCCCTTCTAGAAATCTGTTTGGCGTATCGAGCTCATTGGTTGGAAACCCACACGGCACACGGCATTAGAACGTAGCGTATCGATCTCAGTAAAGATGTCGCACACCCCGTTTCCTACGTCTTCTTTTGCCCTGCCATGTCGGCCGCGTTGAGATCAGAAGCTCCCCTATGCCACGTCCGACACTGGAATTCGTTCGCCGGTTCCTGGGGTCTATCATGTTCCGCGGGCGTTAGGATTGCAATGATCGGCTTGAAAAAAAAAAGTACTCAGGTTGACGCATGGCCTTACAGGGCCCTAGGCTCAACATATCTCTTGAGTCACCCTTCATCAGCGTTGTTGGACCGCGGGACTAGAACTTCTTTGTCATGTCAGTGGCTCATAATGACAAATTGGGACGATTACAAAGCCGACACGATGACTAAGAAACGGTCGCTGGCCGCCCCTGGCTTTTTGGTTCAAGTCGGCGAACAAGGAGGATATCACCGCTACCCGGCGTTCGCCCACCCCAATGTCGACCACGGAAGACGTTAAAGTATCCTTCTTCAAGAAAGGGAAATTACGCCCGACGACGACCCGACGCCGATCGGGTTCACCTGGAACGCCTGCTTCGTCCTCCACCAGCACTTCCGCGTTCCGGCATACCGGCATGTCTGAAGGTGTCGTTCATCCCACACGCAAAGTGGCTAGGAACCTGCTGAGCGCAGGGACGAAGCGGACGGCTGCTCAGCGTATAGACAACGATGCCGACGACGACGAGCCCACTCGAGAAGGACCAGACGTCAAATGGACCGCCGCGGACTCCCACATCAATACTGCGCTCGACATCATCACCGGTGATGAGATCGAAGAGGTCCTCGCCAAGCGACGTCGAAAAGAACGCGAGGAACGTGGAGAAGCCGAGGTGGAGGAAGCTCCAGATGGGGTGTACAAGGGTCAAAAAGCATACCGCAGTCACCTGAAAAAGGACAAGGAGGTACCCAAGGCAATACGGATTGGTCCTGAGAGGAGTACGACCACGATTCGAACGGTCACCATCGTCGATTACCAACCCGATGTGTGCAAGGATTACAAAGGTACGCTTTCCTGCGCTAATGATGCCCGCAAATCAAGCACTAACGCATATATCGCCTACTTAGAAACCGGCTACTGCGGCTTTGGAGATACTTGCAAATTTTTGCACGATCGTGGCACCTGTAAGCGTTATTTCATACGCGGCACGTCGATTGGGGGGGCTGAGCTCGGCGTTCTTAGACCTAGCGGGATGGCAACTTGATAAGTTAGCCGAGAACCCCAAAAGACAGGTGGAGGATGTGTCCGATTCAGAGTCGGACGAGGACGTTCCCTTTGCCTGCCTCATTTGTCGAAAACCATACACAGATCCGGTGGTCACTCGATGTGGCCATTACTATTGCTCACCCTGTGCGATCAGGCGCTACGCAAAGAACCCAAAGTGCTTGGCGTGTGGTGCTCCGACCGGAGGCATATTCAATAGAGCTAACAAAGTTATCGCCAAATCGAACAAGACGCGACCGAGCCAAAGCGAGGATAAAGAAACCGGCGCCGATAATGGAGCTATTGAAATCGAGGGCCTTGCTGACCAAGGGAACGAAAGTGAGGACGAGGGGGGTTCCGAAGAGGACAAGTAATTCAATACACTGTATGGTCTCGAACTTTGTTGCATCCCAGGTACCATGGCTGTAATCTTATTTCTGATCATCTCCTTGCTTCGACAGGACGATTTGCCGAACTCGGCGGATCATGCAATGTGCTTCTACTCGTCGTATTACCGGTCCGTTCCAAGCCATCTTTTACCCAGCTGTGGTGAGCCTGGTCTACCATGATGGTTACGTACCATGGGCTGAAAAGAAAAGACAGCGGAAACCATGCATCGCTTTGTGTCCGCCGATTCCAGGCTCGACGCAAGCACTGCCCTCGCCAGAAAGGCAAAAAGGACCATTCGTTTACAGTCACTTGTCACGTCCCTGTCACGCATGAGGCTCGCAATGGTTCCATTCATGGCAGGTATCTCTTTTTGAAAATCGGATGGGAAATGCGCGCACAGGGATCACCTTAATCACTTTCCTAATGGCGTTATCTGCGAGACGAGCAGCAGATCCGCCATGCATAATCTGTTTTGAAGAAAAAAATATTACCCGTTGTCGTATTCCGAGGACATTCCGAATCAGCGCTGCTGGGCTATGGAGGGAAAACGAATCAAACCAAACCCGTCTGTATGGTAACTGTCAATCTAACTAAAGGGGATACGAGTTTCAGGATCATGCGTCTGACAGACTGGCAACACTAAGCGTATCTGTGGTGAAGGGGGCAGCGACGCCCAGGCCTTGAGGCATGCGTCTTCCATATGACCATCATTCGTCACGCTGCGCTTCTCTTGTCGGTACCCAATTGCCGCGAAAGGCATTGCTTCCGGTGAGGTTGACCCGGTTCCGTGGTGCCATCGGGCCTGCTGCAAGTATGTCCGGTGGAAGACACCAAGGCAGAAATGGAGCTGCGACCGAATGAGCAACCCAAGACCATAGTGATAGTACCTGACCGGGATGCTAGCCGATTATACGCGCACAGCAAAATGGATAGAACGTACTGGCAAGAAACAGGGGAGGCTGCGGTTGCGCGAAAGAATTTGGTTAATTTGCTGGCATTGTCCATCCACATACGGACTCTCCTCATTTCTGCGGCAAACAAAAGAGAACGCGGATTCTAGGGGGTGGCGAAATCACTCACTTGCCCTTGCGTTTTGGAGACGATACCGACGAGGTACTATCCGATCAGTGCCAAGAGTCAGGACTCCAGGAGCGATTGCGTCCTCCTCTCGCTCTCCCGTGCCGATGCGATCCAGATATCGGTCCACGGTTCCTTGGCCTGCGTGCCGCGAGCCAAGGGCTATCATGTCATCACTGCCGTGCGAGTGCTTCACTAACGACCACGTCTTATCAACGCTTACCGTTATTATCCATCGCCACGGGCATCTTGGGCTAGATCCTACGCAAAAAATAAAATTGAAAACAAAGAGGAATGGACGGGTATTTCTGTTAGCGACCCCGGCACGGTTGAGAACGAGTCCCAACCGGTAACAAGCATTGCATGTCGGAACTACACATACGGACACAGCCTAGTCAACCCGTTCGGTCTCTTGTCTCACGAGCCGGACGTGGCACAAGGGTCAAACGAGGCAAGGCCGAGCATGGCGGGTTTGAGAGCTATGCACACGAATAAAAGTGTTTTACCTTTGTTTTACCTTCCAGTGCCGTTCTTGCCAGAATTCAGTTGTCTATGCCTTCTCTAGCTGTAATTAAAGTTGGCCATGAATCCATCGGCATGATCACGTGAGCGTGGTCGGCATCATCGCCCCAAACAACATGTCGCGTCACATCGCCTTGGGCGGCGCACCGGAGACGGTCCGTCGTTTATTGCTGTCATGGTCAGCGACTTTTTTTCCTCTGATCGCGACTGGTGGTACTGTGCATGCACGTTTGAACTCTAACCCATAGGAATCCCGCTCGTGGGGGTGTTCACGAACTTGCAAAAGGCGCTCACGTTATTAACGGTATGTCTCATGGAATTTCCTGTATGACGTGGTCGGGTATGATATATGAGGTGCGGCTTATCAAGGAAGCTTTGGGATGCCGCATTCGTCGAATGTCAGACGAGGACCGAAGTCGGACCCGACCGAAGGACGAAATGCGGTTCACATTGAAGGCACAGTTTTTAAATAGGGTCTGGTGAAAAAAACGACGAGAATACCCTCGGGTCATTACCGAAAACACATACGTACTAAAGAGACGAGGACTAGAAGCAAGGGACTGAACAGGAGAAAAAATAGAGAAAGTACCCCCATTCGCCGTACTAACTATGGAGAAACTCAAAGCTGGACGCGTGGTGATGATCCTTCCGGCATAGCACCTGTCCGTATGGACGTAGGGCGCAAGGCGATTTCGAAATGCACCATTTTCTGCTGTTTCTCGGATTCCTCTGGACACGTGTACTTCTGTAAACGCCAGGGGAAGCAACGTTCGTGTCGATGGTCCAGAACACCAGTGGGTGTGGTTTAGTGGAACCCTTTGATTTACGAGTCTTTAATAACTAACCTAACCTGACAACCGATTCGTATAGTAGTCTACCACCTTTCAGCAGAGCGGAAAAAATAAAACAGGATGCAGCGCATTCGGCGAAAGCGTTACTTGACCTAAATATGCTCATACATATTGATATGGATCCACAGGAGGGAGTACATGTAAATACGATCGAGAGCGCATCCATGCAAGGACGATAGCATTTCACCGACATGCACGCGCAAGGTAGGGACAAGTTCAGGTGGTCCCCACCATTCACCCCTTCCCTTCCCCATTCACGTACACTTGGGTGTTGACATAAATGAAGTCGACAATCATGTCTGAGTTGGAAGAAGGGGAGGGGAAGGCATCAAATCCAAACGCCACATTCCAAAAACACCAACCAAGCCGGAACCCGGTCCCTATTCCACGTTTCAAGGCTCCGAACCCAAGCACACCAAAAGATAAGGAAAGGGACCCGAGCAAAAAAAGTCTATCGAGGCATCTCATCACATCCGTTGTCAACGTGGCGTTTGAGTGAGTCCGCGCGACTAAAGTCTTTCCGACAAAAACGGCACTTGTGCAATACCGGTGATGTGGCGTGCACGGTTTCATAGTGTCGTCGGCGGTCGTGCAAGCGCGTAAAGGAGCGATCGCACAGGTCGCACGGGTAACGTTCACCGGAGGCTACGATAGTCGCACCGGCGTTGGCGTGTGCGTGATGGGAATGAGGGGACCCAGAGCCGTGTGTAGCGCTGTTTCTGCTGCCTGTGCCGGTGGCATGTGTCGTCGACGCAGGGGGTGAGTGCACGACGTGCTGCGGATTCGGAGACATGTGATAATAAGGCTCTACAGTGGACCGAGAACGTGCCGAGGAGGCGGTGGATCCGGCGGACGCATAGACTTGGTATGCTTGGGAAGGAGTAGGGATGAATTGCTGATGGTGTTGGTGGTGGAGGATGTGGCTGTGGTGTCGAGATGATACGTGCGGGTTTAAGTGACCCGGGGAGTTGGGGGTCGCGTACGAGCTCGTTGGTGAACTGGATGATGTGTACTGCTCGATGGCTGGCCCCTGAGAGGTCGCATAATACGAGCGATGGTCCTCTGGAGAGTTCTGTGTGGCATATGGCGAGTAGGGGTACTGGGGGGAGACATTTGGGTGGGCTAAGGAGAGACGGGGTTTGAGGAATAAGAAGAAAGTCAATGACACCAAGTGACGCACCGGAAGGCATGGGGGTGGCTGGTGTGACAGCGGTGTATGACATGTTTGAGTGGTGGTGAGACGGATCTGAATAAGGCGGGGGACACTCGTCAGGGGACTGTGACGCGGGATGAACCTGGTGGGCAGAGGAGGGGTAGTGGTTGTACTGCATTCGAAGAGAAGATATGGGCAAAGGACTGAAATATGACGGGACGAGATTCGGATGGGGGAAGGTTATATATACGAAACTATTGTAATAGCACGGGCCTCGCCTGCCATTGCATGTCTTAGCAACGTACCTTAATGAAAGCTGTTACTAAATCATTACCTACGGGAGAGTATAGTAAGGCCGGGGTGGAGTACACGCACACATCATTCCGGTAGGCTCATCGTGAATTCGGGGGGAACGGGAACGATAGCGGACAGGGTAGCGTGGAGAGATCTGGAGAAGGGCAGCCCAGGAACGGTTCGGCTTCGGTTCGACGATGGTGATGGAGGTGTCAATGGAGTGGGATTGGCCGGGGGGGACCTTGAGAAGGCTACAATTGGACAAGTTCTCCGTACGAAGATGCGGCAGAGATGGACGAGATCTCGGCACTTTCGATAAGTTCGACAGAACGGCCACGCACAACACGCGCCCGCTCACACGCGCACACTGAGCCATGCCGTCAGAGAAGGAGAAAAAAATTCAAGGTAAGATCTGGCGGAGACACATAAATTGGCTAGACATGTCCAAGTTCGGTTGGGTGGGAGAGTACCTGAAACTTGACTTTCGAGATCGAGAAGGGATCGTCCCTGGTATCGTAACAGCGATAAATCAAGCACTCTAAATCTGCTTAGTACAGTATGATGCACCCCGTACGGCATCATGATATAGGGACCCTTCAAAATCTCTCTTGAACTTGAAGCACGCTCCTTTCATCTAGCGCTAAGCGGGGAAAGATATGGGGATGTGACTCCATCTGCGCACAGCCCACAGAAGAGAAGAATTATCAGATACTCCCCGCCAAACTCTACCTCCGCATGGTCATTCTCACCCAGGCGTGTGCCCATTAACCTCGACCGAATGTCGGTGTCGTGAGAACAAGTCCCGCTATCGGGTAATCACACACGCACCACTCCCGAGGGGATGCCGGAAAACGCCAGCTAGGCAGACCAAATTACTTCAGTGGTGTCACCCACCCGCATCGGTGGCAGGCAGTACAGCGACGGTCTCAGTTTGTGCTGGCAGATGATGCACTAGCAAACTCTTGGGCGCTCGCCATTATTGACACGGCCATCCCCCTTCATGTCCTGCAGCCGCATCCAGCGTCCTGTTTGCGGTACATGTCTTACCGCCTCTTCTCTTTTCTTTCCCAGGCCCGATTTGTGCTGCTCCTCGTATGTATCGTAGTTTACATGCGCTTCTGACGCTTCAAGCACGCAAGCCAGCCAGGCTGGTGCGATGTGCCCTTTTTCGGTCCCGCGCGTCTCAAGGCGTGTGGCGGGCTTTTGCGAGTTATAGCGTGTTCCCGCGACCACACCGCGATCGCGACTTGTCCCTTTCTTACCGCATGGTAGCAAACGGGTCGCATCTTCGGCGCGACATCGAGTAAGTCCATCGTAGGTAGGTAGCTCGTTCGGATCTGGTCAGTATCTGACTGGATGGTTGCGCGTAATGTGCAAATATGTAAATATTTATAAAAGTACCGGACGGGGATAGAGAGCGGGTTCAAATCGCCCGTGAAGGTGGTCTCGGGAGCGACAAGAGGCCTGCGTCAAACTCACTTGGAGTTGCGGGGTTTGAGTTTGGTTCCATCCGAAGTCCGACATCCGACACCCGACACCCGACTTGCGGCATTTTCAAACGAAGCTGTCAAGGAGTTGCCGCGACGTCCAATCGACAATACACGCGCGCGTTGCCGGTGATGGACATGAGAAGGAGGACCCCAAACGTGACTCGAGCTTCGTTGCCAACATCACCCTCTTCCGCGAGGTTGTGAAATACGACCGGGGATGGTGACGGACAAGGCCTGGCTTGCAATGCGACTGCCTCGAGGACGGAGAGCAGGCACACCTGATGTCCTGGCAAATAGAAAATTTCCGTACTACGCGCGTCTGGTCGCAAACTTAACCTTGCCCCAGGTTGCCCTGTGCAACGAACACATAAAAAGATGACTTACCGAGATGCTGTAGACACACTTCTACGCGCCGACTGATATAGGACTGAACCCTGAATTCGCCGAGCAGGGTGGTGGCCGACAAGCGCAGACCGGTTTTCATTGATAAAATTAATTTTTTTCTGACGAGATCGGTATGTCAATAAAATAAATAAGAACAAACACCTCGTCCAAGTCCCCATCTCAGGCGTCAGGCATCATCGAAATGGCTCCATTCGACCTCGACGCGTGCATAGAACAGCTCCTCCGGAAACAGCTCCTACACGAGGCACTCCTGCGTGAAATATGCGAGAAAACAAAAGAGGTCCTCATGAGAGAGTCAAACGTCGTGCATGTATCCGCTCCGGTAACTGTTGTTGGTGATATTCATGGGTGAGCTTGTCTGGCCACCGTTCTCGCCAATGTCGCTCAATCATCCATCAAGTCAGTTCTATGACCTCATAGAGATATTTCGCATAGGCGGTTATGCTCCACACACCAACTATCTCTTTCTCGGTCAGTCCCGCAAGAGCACCTCTTCTAGATGACTCACACTTTCCCAGGGGACTACGTCGATCGTGGTCTCTTTAGCGTAGAAACCATCTCTCTCCTGACTTGTCTTAAGCTGAGATACCCTGATCGTGTACAACTCATCCGGGGCAACCACGAATCTAGGGCGGTCACCCAAGCATGTCTTTTCGATCATTCTGTTCTTTCATCCTAACCTCCTCTTTCCACAGACATACGGTTTCTACACCGAATGCGTTCGTAAATATGGCTCGTCACACGTGTGGACATACTTCACGGACATGTTTGACTTCTTGACGCTCTCGGTCGTGATCGATGACCGGATATTTTGTGTCCACGGCGGTGCGCCCAGTCGAGGTACCTCAAGGGGCAGTTTTGATAGATAACTCATTTACCAGGGCTCTCTCCTTCGATACATTCGGTCGATCAGATCAAAGTTGTCGATCGGTTTCGAGGTTGGTTGCTCTTCGTCGCTTCTTGTTTAGCGTTCCGCACCTCATGGCTTGAAATGGGTTTGCTTGGCAGAAATACCTCACGAAGGTCCCATGGCCGATCTCGTGTGGTCAGATCCAGATGCAGAGAAAGAAGACTTTGCCATATCACCCAGGTCGGTATGGCATTTCTTCCAGGGCAGGCGTGTAGGCGGACAGGCTCCACGTACTCCACTAGCTCCATTTCTACTTCCTACCCAATGTGCTGAATGCTGATGTTCTTTTCCTGCGTATCATTGCATCGATGCTGCAATGCAGAGGTGCAGGATACACCTTTGGTTCAGGTGTTGTCCATAAATTCCTCGAGACGAACAACATGTCACACATCCTCCGCGCACACCAGCTCTGCATGGAAGGTTATTCGTCCCTCTTTGACAAACACCTTTCCACGGTATGGTCCGCGCCTAATTATTGTTATCGTTGTGGCAACTCGGCGAGTATTCTCGAAGTGGGACCGGGCGGGAGTTTGTATTTCAATGTATTTGAAGCTGCACCGGAGAACGAGCGAGATGGACCAACTCATCAGGCGGCACAAGGTGCAGGGAGTAAGGTGGGTAGTCCGGCTTGCCCTTTTTTTTGGAGGGGGAGACTTTATCTTTCGGAAACATTGACATCAAGGGCATGCTGACACATGTGGCAGCTCCCAGAGTACTTTTTGTAGCGCTCGGCTCGGCTCAGCATGCCACCCTACTTCCTCGACATGGAATCCGCGATCTTGCTTGCATGGGCGGCCCGTATATATGTCCCCTCTTGTGCGTTGTCGTCATCATCATCGCCTCGATGCAAAGTCATGGCCATGGTCTGCTTCTCCTGGGACGCGTTTCGGGCACTGTGTCCATGTGGTCTCATGGCTGGCTTTATTCCATCCACTACGCCCACCTCTTGGTTCCGCAGCCATGGGCCCTTTGGGTGTCAACCCCCTTTTCCTTTCATGTCGACGTAAATGAGCTTCAGTTGATGATTGATCCGAAGGACGATGTCGCGATTTGTTTGGGTGTTGAACAGTTTGGGATGAAGTTAGTCGGGGGTTACTGTGTTCACGAGGTGTCATCGAGGACTATTATGACGACTTCATGAGGAAGAGACGGTCGGGTAGACGAGCGCCCAAGTAGATTAGACTACGTATACGACGTAAGCGACGCTCTCGAAAACGACGACACGCTATTGCTCGGGTGAGCTGGTGGGACACATCACCTCGCTTATCTGCGGCTGTAACACCGTAGAGCCCACATTGGGGTGTACTTTGGTGCGATTATTAACCGCCTTTTTTTTCTTGTCCTTAGATCTTTTGACTGATATGGACGGGGTAAAAACCCAACGCGTCAAACACCGAAGGGATGCGACTGCCGGGTATACAGTCCGCGTGCAAAGCACGGGGTGGGAGATTGTGCGTGCCTCGGCCGATGGGGCGTTCGGGTACTTATCTCTTTCGGAGTGAATATTGTCTGTCAGTGCCTCTGTGTGCGTGCGCATCTCAATACCGTTCACAAGTCGCCCACCGTATCGGCTAGCGGACGGCGGCAGACGGAAGCGGGTTTGACGCGGTTGCCCCTTTCCCCTGGTCATTTGGAGCGTAGTCATGACGATGGGGCAAGACTAACCTCGGCGGGCCGATCAACAAGTAAGCGTGTCTCATGGACTTGTCTGCGGAACCGCTCGCTCGCGTGTCTGTTGCAATGGGAATGCCAAGTGCCCCCCTTTTCCGGCTCAAATCCGAATCAGCCGTGAAGCTCCCATCCCCCGCATGACGCATTTCATCCGCGCTAAGCCCGTGGTGGGTATAGCGGAGTTTCTCCGGTTCGGAAATGCCGCTGGAATAGGAGGGGGTGGAATCCAACCTCGTCCTCACGCTTACAAGCCGTACGTCAGTATTTCGATGGCTACGCGCATGCGGTTTTCATCGTTTCCACCTTTTTTTTTTTACGCGTCGTGTGCGTCCTTTCATCTTTTGACGGGACCTCCTATCGACCACACAAAAAGAGTTGGGAACCAAACCTTGCGCAGATCATTCGACTTGGAACGCCAAGACGCTGTTCGCGCGTTCGAACTTGTGGGACTAACGATGCCCGGATCGATGAATCCCAGGCAACCGCCTATCCGATGCGCGGGTTCGATCAGCCACTTGATAATGACGGTTTCCCGTCTTATGGACGGTGGCGTTCAGAGTCAGGGCCCGACAGACGCGCTGGAAGGGAAGGGGGAATGGTGGTGGTCTGGTGCAACCGCACTTATCGACCAGTGGAGACGGCGTGTAGGGTCTCACTCGGGGACGGCACTGGTCATGGCGACGACCGAATGACGAGACAGGTCGGAACCTGTCGGAACCACGACGAGCTGGCAAGTGCTGTCCATGACACAAGCCTCCCCTCCCTTTTTTTAGTCCCAGCACAGCTCGTGACGTGGTTAACTGTGGGGATACCTTGTTTCACAGCGACTGAGCGGCCAGATCTATCATACGCGTCATCGGAATTCAGATGATCATTGGTACCGGGGGTGGACTCGAAATTGGTAACAGTCGAATCCGTGGGACTTGCTCGAACCGCACCGAGCTCTATGTGATAGTAGTGAGTCACGATTCCAGGGCAAGAAATAATTTTGATTTTGATCGACGGATAGCTCAATCGAGATGTCGACCCAAATTTGACTCAGTCGCTCGGTCTCTCCCGCCACGATGTCCACTGGACTATTGTACACACATCAAGAAACAGGGAGGGATTCGTCTCTAGGACCTCACAGTTTTAGCCTATGCGATCAATGAGTTATGCAAACAAGGAGGGCCAGTAAGGGTAGAGCACTCATGCTACCGAAGAAAGACGTTCAAACGTGCGAGAAACATGAAAGATACATTGCCAAGTTCGTTAGTCGCAGGCACGTACTGGAGCACGCTATGTTTTGGCTGGAGACAAAGCGAGAGTGAATTTTCGTCCAGCTCAACTTGCTTCAGAAAACAATCTACCGACCAAGGGGGAGCGACGACTGACTTCAAAACGGGTATAAACGATTGGATGGGCGCCATTCTTCGTCGGTTGGTTTGTTCGTCGTGTCAACGTACGCGCACACTGTCCGATTGGGTCGTGTCTGCACAATCTGAATGTCATCTCCGTGTCGGCACAAGTGCCAGCCCCTTGAGCTTTGCGCGTCGCACCCGCAGAGCGAACGCGAGTAGCACGGCACACACACCCATCCAGGTCCACACCCACCGGGACCACCGGCGCCACCAGAGCACAGCGAGCGTGCGCACCAATTTATGCCATCCCTTCTGCACATGTCGGATCGTGTGGGGGCTAGAGGTGGAGGCAATGGCCGGGTACCCAAAAAAGGGGTTCCTGGGCGACATCGGTGCGAGAGCGATCGTCGACGGGGCATGTTCAGGAGACAAGTCGGTTAGGGCGGAGGTCGGGGGGAGGTCTTTGACGCAGGGTATCTGGTGTGGGGATGGAGATGGGTTGGCAAGATTAGGGAGGGTTGGTAGGCACGGAAAGTGGTGCGCTTGGTACAGCGAACGAAGGGGGTCGTCGATTTGGTTGAGGGTCGGCAATGAACCACCATACTCTGTGCGTTGGTCATCTGGATCAGAGACAGACTGTCCCAAGGACTAAGGGAGAAGGGGACCGACCTTCGGGTAAATTTGCAGCTGAAAAATAGTCGACGACCCGTGCTTTGGAAGGAAATAACACGCGGGCGATTAGAGAGGAGGGAAGGATACGCCTCGTTAAGGGGGGGTATTAGCACGGGGATTGGTGGATAGAGAGAGAGCAAGTAATACTTTGCGAAAGACCAAGCACCAGAATGGATCCAGGAGTAGTTCAGGACAAAGACTGAGACAAGGTTTGGTATGAGAAATGTGGAGGTTGTACAAGGAACTCACCCGCCGCAAACATCCCAGGATATCTCGGTATGACTTCGGAGAAAACCCACGAGCACAGACTGAGATTCTTATACTGATCAAGTTTTCTTTGTTTGGATAGCGTACAATGGGAGATTGAGGCGAGAACGCACATAGCGTTGGACTGCAACGCCATCAAGATCGACAAGAACGATGTACTGGAGCGGAAAAGAGCCAGAATTGGGGTGGTTGTCGTGGATGTATCTCAAGTGGAGGCGTAAACGCTCTACCTCTTGTAGCAGGGTATCTTCGAAAGGACATAGCAGGGACTGAAAGGAGGTGAGTTTTAGAAAGACGATTGGACGACCGAACGGGTCTGTGATTTGTGGGGGAAGACAATGGAATAGCGTAGGGAGGGGGAGGGAAAGGGCGGGGCGGAGGACGCGTAGACGCCATATTGCTATGGAGTGGAACTGTTGCAACGTAAAGGGGCGGATGTACTTGTGATGCTAGAGGAAAGGTGAGGAGATTGCCACGGGTAGGTAGGCCACGTACTCTGAAAAGACGGAAGATGGAACCTGAAAGGGGTGAGTGGTCGACAAGACAGGAGATGGAGATGGGCATAGTACCGGTGTCTGAAAGCCACTCGGAGAGCCAGGCGATGTCCGTCTCGGAGAGGACGAGTTCTAGTGCGAGCGGTGTGAGCATATGGTCGTGCAGAGTGTCACGTAGGACAGCAATGTCAGGAGCGACCGCGTCGAAATCGCGGAGGAGAGCGTCGTGGTGTTGTCGGAGGCCCTGGTCCATGTCTACTATCCAAGGGGAACTTGCCTTTTTTGTGTCTTACCCCTTAAGTAGCATGGGCGCATGATATTCCGGTCTCCGTCAGTCACGGAAATCATGGCTCACTCAGATCCGTTTCGCTAGACTATAAGTACCTCTGCCGTGGTCCGTCCGAATGTCACTCATCTCCCCATGGGCAATAACCTGTCCTACTACACGAGACAAGCAAGCCCTCAGCTTTTCCAGGGTCGTCGCGCTGCCCTCCCCATCGACATCGTTGTCGTCGGGTGCGGCCTTGGTGGCCTCTCTGCTGCCTACTGTCTCGCAGAAGCAGGCCATACTGTCACCATTCTCGAGCGTGCCCTCACTATCAGCGAGATTGGCGCGGGCATCCAAGTCAGCCCGAATGTCACTCGACTCTTGATCCGGTGGGGTCTTGGCGATAAACTGAAACAAGTCGCCGTAAAGCCTGAGGCACTCACTCTTAGACGATGTATCTCCCATTCCTGTCTTTTTTGTGCCCCATCATGCTGACACACACATAGGGTCCACTGGAGAGACTGTTGCATGGACAAAATGGGGGGACCACATGGATCAAGAGTATGGCGCACCTTACTACCACTTACACGTTGAGTCGTCTTTTAGCTCGTCACCAACCTTTCTTGACGTTGTCACAGAGAGCCGATTTTCATCGCCTCGTCTATGAGCTCGCAGAATGTCACCCTCGCATCAACATTCGCACCCACGCCCGTGTCGTTGCCTTGGATCCATCCTTACCCTCACTCACTCTCGAGTCTGGCGAAGTCGTTCAAGCCGACCTCGTCATAGGCGCAGATGGTGTCAAGAGTCTCACCCGCGAATATGTCGTTGGCGGTCCTGATAAGCCGGCTCCAACAGGCGATGCTGCATTCAGAGCCACTATCCCGGCGGAACTCATGCTCAGGGATCCTGACCTCCGCCCACTCCTAGACACACCAGAGATGGTTGGCTGGATGGGCCCTGGAAGACACATTATGACTTACAGCATGGTATGTCTTTTCAATGGCTGTTTATCAGCTTCCCTTCCACTCCCGATCTCCACTTTGTTTCCGGAAATCGACTCAACCCGTTGACTAACGCATCTCACTTAGCGTGCTAAGAAGGTGTTTAATCTCGTTCTCCTCCATCCCGATGATGGTTCGGACGAGTCATGGACGGCTGAAGGTAGCGCTGACAAGATGAGGGCCAACTTTGCGGGTTGGGAACCACGGTGCGTGCAACATCTTCCGACACGTTCTCATCCGTTCTCATCATATTATCGACTCGACATGACATGTAGGGTCCAGAAACTCCTTGCGCTCGTGCCTTCGACCCTCAACTGGAAACTCATGGACCGCGCCCCGCTTAAGACCTGGGTCCACCCCGATGGCAAGCTTGTATTGCTTGGCGATTCGTGTCACCCGATGCTAGTACGTATCGCCCAATTCGCGCTTCTGAGATCTGTACCATTTCATATTCAGCCTTACCGAGCGCAAGGATCTGCCATTGCCGTGAGTGCCTAATTTCCGTTTCTAATCCTATCCATCTTATTTCAAATCCTGCATCACATCTCACGTCCGACGCGTTCATGTAAACCTCGTCTCATGATCACCCCATCCTATACTCTAGATCGAAGATGCTGCCGTCATCGGTAACCTTTTCTCCCGCCTCGCCTCCCGAGCTCAAATCGCACCCCTCTTGCACGCTTATGAGTCTATCCGGCACGACCGCGCCACAGCGACACAAGCGTCATCCCGACTACTCCAATACCACTTTCATCTTCCGGATGGTCCCAAACAAGAGGAGAGAGATCGACAGATGAGAGTAGCGATGGAGTTGGCATTGAGCAAGGAGAGGGAGTATGTGAGGCGGAGGGTGCGGAGCACAGCGACGGTGGAGCTGGCAAGTATGGGTGTTTCGGATGTGGTGGATGGGGACAAGGCTGCAGCGCGGGGCGACAGCGTGCTCACGGACAGCAACCGTGACAATGCGAATCCATGGGCAGACAAGGAAAAGAGTCGGATTCAGTTTGGCTATGATGCGGATTTGGAGGCAGAGAAGTGGTGGGCAGAGCATGGGTTGACTGAGATTGCTCCATTAGCAGCAGAGATTTAAGGCTCATGGGACATATCCCCCGAGCCTCTATCTGCCTTGGTATAATATAGTTGTAACATCTCTCATGGCTGCCAAGTACTTACTCATAAGTAGTAGTCTTGTTATAATGTAATCTGTGACTGGATGAGATTGCTGGTTATGTTTCTAGGGTAAGAGTTATGTATAGGCACTGCTAGCTGTTTGGGTGGCTGTTCTAATGCATTTGATGGGTCTTCTAGCATATTCTCAACTTCTTAAATGCTTTCAGATACTCCAGACACATTTAATCCATTGCCAGTAAGTACCTTGCTTAAGGTTGCCTAACTAATTTTTTTCCTTTCTAGCTTGATGCTCAAGAATATGCATGCTGTGTCCTTGGCTTCATTGGGTAGCTTAGTGTTAAGACTAAATGGATGGATTCCTGTGCAATTCTGGAACTCCAGAGTTGATGCAGATAGAGTGTTGGATTTACCTTATGTGATGTACCCTTGCAAAGGAATTTTGCCCTGGATTTCAAATAGGGATTGGAGGTTGGAGGTTGAAGAACTAGAGGTCAAAGGGTCAGATGTTAAAGGGTTGAAGGTCAGAGGGTTGAAGATTAGAGGGTCAGAGATCAGAGAATCAGAGATTAGAAAAAAGGGGACATTAAGTTCTCACAAAGGTCATGGGAGAACAAGAGAGAAGTTGGAGTCATCAAAGTTGGTTGATATTTGAACTGAGGTCTATAGGTGGTAAACTATGGTGTGATACAATTTTTCTTCTTCATTCAAGTCTTTTCCTCCTTCTTGTCAAATATCCAAGCACATTCTCCATTACTTATCCTTCTATTGAGTCATGGCTACTCACTCTACAGGATCAAGCATTCTTCTTGTCCATGCTTGTCTCCTCATTTTCCTTGTCTCACTTTTGATCTCATTTTCATGGTGTACTCTATGTTCTCTTCATCTGTTATTATCTTCATCACTTAGCTTATTATTCATTGGGATTCTACAATGTTCTATCCCCTTCCTCTGATTAGTCAAGCCTATACCTTGTATCTATTTAAGCTCCATGCTATGGATGTATTTCTTACTTTTTATCTATGCAATAACATATAGTCTTAATCATCACCTTTATCCCTCAACTTAGTGAGACTATTGTTCTCAAATCTCTCTGGGAGAGAGGAGAAATGAGGTGAGCAAAGTGAGCCAAGTCTTGACAATACTAGATAACAGGTTGGAGCTTTCAATGACCTCTTAATGATCTGTTTTGCTATAAGACATGGCTAACCAGATCTAATGGTGTATTGATTATAACACAATGATTTTACTGCATATATACTTGTTGCCATGTGGTGTTATCTTTGCCTGCAGATGGTAAACCCTTGATAGAACATGAAGAACCACTGTCAAGACTGAACAGACAGACTCCTGCATAACTCCAGAACTCCAGAGTTGAGGCAAACAGGGTATTGGCTTCACCTTGTGTGATGTGCCCTTGCATGGAATTGTGCCCTGGGATTTTGAATGGGGATTAGAGGT